>VZRW01002875.1:410204-563334 GCA_013398125.1 Aegotheles bennettii
CTCGGCGCGGCGGGGAGCCTCGATCACGGTCACTCCATCCAGCCAGGGCGGGGGGAGAAAGTTTCCTCACCGAACTATGCCAGCCCTGGTTCCCTCTGAGCACCCCGGCCCCGCTGCTCTTGAAGCGGAGCTGCTAGAGCCGAGACAGCTGCGGGGACGCATCCTGTAGCGTCTCAGCAGTCCCACCGGGAAGAGGAGAAAAATGGCCCTTCATTCCCGTGGGCGCGAATCTAGATTTACACTGGTGCCCGGGACATCAGATCCAGCAACTCATACGAAGCTTCTTCCCAAAAGTTTATCTGGGGATTTGGGGGGAAAAAAGAGAAGGAGGTTTTCAGGTTTTGNTACGAAGCTTCTTCCCAAAAGTTTATCTGGGGATTTGGGGGGAAAAAAGAGAAGGAGGTTTTCAGGTTTTGCCCCCGCATGCTTGGCTTGAAACACCCCATTTTCCCCGGGATAGCTTTACCCAGTTGTACATTCGCTGCCACATTTCGCTTCCTTTGTGTTGCAGATGCCGCTGGGCTCCCTGGCACCTCGGCTGAAAGCCCCGATAGCGCTGCAGAGCCGGGGGGTCCTGGGGGTGCCGCTTACCCTGAGCTATTACAGCATTGTCAAGTGTAATTGACTTAAGCATGTCCTTGCTGTCTGCAGTCCAAGCCTTCTGGGCCCTGTTTGTTGCCATTCAATACTTTAAATAAACATCGAGGCTTTGATTGAATTTGGACCCATTGGCTTCATTTAAAACAGGCGCTGTCACGTAAATTTGGGACGGAGGAGGGGTGTGTGGGTAAAGCTAATCTTAGTCTGGAGGTGTTTGGAGGACAGGTCCGTGATGCCCATCAAAGACAGCAGCATGGTCGGTTTATACCCTGGGTAACCTCAAACTCTCCCAGTCACACTGCACCCGTGCTAACTTGTGACTATTTCATTTTGGGGAGCTTGTTTCTAACACTGGGGGAAATGCTTCACTGGCACTGGGCCACGAACCAGCTCTCTCCCCAGCACATGCTGGTGAGGCTGATTCTCACACCCAGCTCCCTCAGATCTAGTTATTCATATTTATTTGTCCACGCTTACCAAAGAGCCCTGGATTTTAGGCTGATCTTGCTCTCTCCCTTTATTTTAGGTGAGCTGGCTCAAATAGCACGGGAACTCAATGCACCGAAGGGGTCAACACTCATAACCAGCGCTGTGAGCCTGGCTACAGCTGCTGTGCGAGTTGTAACATTGTGCAGGGATGGAAGAAGGGAATTGTAAACCCACTGCAAACACTGCTAGGAGTGCTGCTGTCCTTCCCAGTGCTGCGGCTGGCACATGGGGACATCCACATTAAAGGGCAATAGTGTGTCTTTGCTGTCACTACACACACAGAGAAAACCAGCTCAAGGATCTAATCAGGGAGACTGGATGGATGCGGAATGAGATCAGTTAAACCCGAGTAGCAGTCTCCCCATCGGCATCCCCAGACATGCACACGTGTTGTAATTGGAGGGGAAAACTGGTTGGATCCTAGAAAATGCCTAGACAGACCTTCAGAGCTGATTCAAAGAGCTGCAGCACGCAGATACAAGGGCTCTTCCCACACCTCTGGATAACTGAGTGCAGCCAGCTATCCACAGGGCTTGCACCCTCCTCCTTACGGCAGGAGGATGCCTCTGCTCCCCGTGTGCCTCGACTGTCCTTCCCTACTGCCAGAGCCGCCTCCAAGTGGGAGACCAAGTCTCCCGAGGAGAAGGGAGTGGGAGTACCCGGGACACAGCCCCGGCAGCATCCCTCCATCGCCTCCCCGAGCACCCCAGCAGCAAGCGCAGGGGCCGGCTCCACCGCGTCCCGGCACCAGCGCGGAGCTGCCCCCCGGTCGGGGAGGGGGAGCCTCGGGGGAGGGTCCCGGAGCCTGCCTGGCGGCGGGGCGCAGCTGCCCCCCACGCCTGGGTGCTGGGCAAAGCCTCCGCCGGCTTCACACCGGAGGAAAGGGGACTCCGTCGCGCCGGACCGCCCCGCTTCGATGGCTGCCGCACGAACCGCTTGTCTTTCGTGTTCCTTTTCCCTCCTCCCCAAGCACGCACACACCCGCACACACCCGCACACACCCATAGGCACGTTCTCTACCGCACAGAAATAGGAAATCAAAGCAAGCTTCGGGGTTATTTTTTCACGGCAACTTTACCGGGCCGGTCCAGCCTGCCCCGTGCCCAGAATTTCCCCCGGTGGGTACCCTCAAACGGGCCAGTTTTGTTTCGGGTCAGGGCAAACGCAAACCCGCAAAGCCCGAGAGCGCTGACAGGGGGCTGCGGGGCGAGCGAGGGAGGGGGGACCTGGCCGACACACAGCCCTGCACCTTGGGGCTGCCACTTCACTGGTGTGTTCCCGTTACTGGGATGAAGAGATCTTCACACAATAACCGAGCTCATCTGAACACCGAGCAATTTTTATAAACTACCAGTTATTTTTATTTTTTTTTCCGTCAAGAACAAATTGCTGCCTAGGGTACAACGACTCTGAGCTTAAGATGTAAACAGCAACAAAGCAACAAAACAACAAAGAAGATAAAAACAAGGAAAAAAACCCCCAACGGGGGTCTTATGGTTTGCCCCTCCACCCCCTCCTTCCCCCAAATATAGAACTATGAACTCAGGGAAATCTGAATGAATTGTACATTTAAAAGGAGAAGTCAAATGACTTTGAAAGTGTTAAATTCCTTGAAAAGTTACTTTCAACTTAATGTTAACTCTCAGAGAATTGACCAGTGTTTATCTGAATGTTCAAAAAATTCAGTCTGTACCCTTCGGTAAGTTGGGTGGCTGAATGCCCCCTCCCCAAAACAGCTGCAGCCAGAACTCCTTAATAGCCAGTAAATTTAATCTTTTATCTGAATACTAACAAAGAAAGGGTGAATTCAGAAACCTTAAATAGACCTACTGTTGATTTCAACACAGCTGAGACAGCCTTTTAAAATAATACAATATTCCAAATTATTAGTGTGTTTGTATCAAATTACATTTCCTCTTAAATGAGGAGATGGCAATATTTCTGTTACTTAGAATTTTAGATTGGCACAATCCAGCAATGAAATCACTATTATCTGAAGTTGTTATAAATCCCCACAGGTTATGTCTGAAATCAGCCATTTCTGGCCAGTACAACAGAATTCGTCATTATTAAGAAACTTTTTTGTGAGTTAAGAATTAAACTAACTGTCCTCAGGTTGGGAAAATAGTTCCCCTGTTTTCATCTTGTTCTCACTAATACTGTTTGACTGTGATCTTCCTTAATACTTCCTGGACTTATTATCTGTAACTAAACACATCACTTGTTGGATGGCCATAGTGTTCATGCAGAACCTATGTTTAAGTGGAGTTAAGGTACACAGTACCTCTCAGCAATCTGCAGTAAAATACATTACAAACCAAGCATGTTAATGCTAGGGAATTCAGTGATCTAGAGTTTAGGATAATTATATTTAGAAATCTATAAGTATTAGGCTGTGGGACTGCACAATTAAGATACCAAATGGAACTTATCTCTGCCTTGTTGTAACATCATCCACTAGCCCACATGATAATGACCACAGCAGTTCAGTGTCTCTGTCTCTAGGTGCAACTCTTTTTGTTCAAGATACGTTTTTTAAAGCATGGTTGCTTAAACTGTTTGTTTCCACACAGTATGATGTTGTGATGGGAAGGAAATAAGGAAGGTAAAATGTTAAAATTGACATTAACTATTGCATGGTATCCATAAGGTGCAGAGTTAAGAATGCTTGGAGATTTTGAGTGTTCCAATATTTTTATGTATTATATTCTTTTGTAACAACTCTGAAATCCTTTGATTTATCATACTTAAAAAAACCCAAACCAAACCAAAACAAATCAAGGTATCTATATAAAGTTCTTTTTTCTTCTGTTACTAATTATACGCCCTTAGATTTACCTCCATCTTATTGTCATTCTTGTTTTGCTTATGATTTTTTAATAGTAATCTTATTCTTGTGACATTCCTACATGAATATTTTATTCCCCCAAGATTATTAATCAGGTAGAAGCTTGAAGGTTTTGCAGTCTTGCTGCACAGCCAAACAGCAGCTAGAAAAGGACAACCCTAGAGTGGTTTGAAGATCTTTCTTGACTTCTGTCTTTGACCATTTTGTTTTAAGTGCTAAGACTATTTTCCCTCCTTATCACCATGTCAGGGTTCCAAACTCCTCATTTACTCCTCCTACTTATGTAGCAAACAGAACTTGTAGTATTATTTGCAACAGAGCCATATAAACTAAGAGAAGTGATTTGTTGGATTTGTCTGCTAAGCAGGAGAAAAATAATAGTCTCCCCAAATAACCAGGTTTCAGATAGAATTGCAAGAGGTCTGTTCTCTTTGCAGTAAAATAACCTTAAATGTTCATGTACACAGAGATATCCATAATGTGTATTGGCCCCAAAAGTTTCCTTGGAGGGCAGAAGGAGAGATCAAATAGAGGTCAAGTGAGTAACTGTTTATAGATGGTTAACTAGAGTGACAGAAAACTGTGGTAGCTGCTTTTCTAACAGTGTTTAAAGGTTTAGGTTTGCTTCCCTGGGAGTTTTGCATGTGATTTCAATGGATGTGAAATTGGCCCTTAAGGGCAGAATCCATCCCTTCTCTTATCCCAGCAGAGCACATCCCAGGACGGTTTGACCTTTCATGAAGAAACTCAGAATGTGATAAATTTTGCTTGGGTTTAAGTGAACATAGCTCTTGGCCTCACTGTGAGGAGTTTCCTGAAAGCTTGGGTAAAGCAGAGCCAAGTTTGGCGTGTTCTGCCTCTCCCCCTGAGCACTGAACCGACGCTGTGGAGGGGATTTTGTTCCAAGAGTGTTTAAAACTGTGTGGCTTTGCTTGGGTTTTGCTTGGAGTGTTCAGGTTCATTGAGCTTGCAGGCCACTTCGAGGAACCTGGACCTCAACAATGAAGGTTCATTATTCCCAGCAAGAAGAGACACCTGGGAGGCTTGGTCAGGGCCAGGCTCAGCTCTGCCTTCATACTTGCTCCATGGGAAACTGATGCATAGAAGACCAGATGATCAGAACTGAACAGACTGCAGGGAAAAGATCTAGACTGACAGCCAGGTCAAAATGGTCAGGGGTCCTTACAGCACCCACCTCATTTCTTTCAGGTTTTCCTTTGGCTAATGGAATATGAGTTGCATGTCTCTTGGGGTTTTTTATTATTATTTGCTTTTAATTTAAGATAGGCATGAATGAAACTCCGTAACTCAAATACCTGTGTATTTTGGGGATTTCAGGCTCTGAAACAAACTTTCCAGCTTCCTTCTCCCTCAGCAAAGCCTGAGGGCCTCATGGTTTTGTCTACATTAGCGACTTGCATGGTGCAATAAGAACAGATCTATAGAGCAAAGCAGCCATTCCAGCCCATTTCATGGGTCTCCTTTAGTTTAGTTGCAGTCCTGGTCTGAAGGCTCAATTCCTATTTAGTGACTGGAGTTCGTGCCCTTCTGGGTTTTATGTTTTTACTTGGATTCATCCCAAAGCAATCTAATTCACACGCGTAGAGACAGCTTTGTCATGCAAAGTAAACAGGGATCGAGCTTCAAGAAGCCCACTCCAAAAGCTCATCCCTGACCGCTGACCTCAGGTAAGGTCCTCAAAGCCACAGAGGCCAGGCGGGTAGCCCCCCGCAAGACGGGGTGCCGGCCCGCAGCTCCGCGGGTGCCGGCGAGGCGGCCAAAGAGCCGGTTTCGGGGTGTTGGGGTGCCCTCTAGTGACCGCAGGCTGGGTGGGTACTGGCGAGGAATCAAACGCCATCGAAAGCCTGTCCCTGTTTGGAGGCAGCCTCAAACTCTCTTTTATTTTCCTCTTGGTTTTGAAAAGTCTGTTTTTGTTGTTGTGCTTTTTTGTTTTGTTTGGTTTGTTTTTTTGTTTGTTTTAACTCCCTTTGTATGAATATTTAGGAAGTTTCTGAAAATTTGATTCATTTTTTAATGCGTTTTTATATTTTAAAAAGTCCATTATTTTCATGTTGTTTTAAAAAAGGCCTATTGTCAATTAAACTCATGAAAACAGGCGTTTTAGAAAAGCGTAACCACATGACATAAAAGCCCAGAGTAATAGGTAATATAAAAATGAGCAAGAAAACAAAAGAATCGAGTGAGAGGCTTTGTCTGTGAGAGGGAAAGGATAGCATATCCTGTGCCCCGAGCCAGGCATTAGCTCCTGGGCAGCATGTACACTGAATACACAGAGGGCTGAGGAGGCAGATACTGTAAACTAAATCTAGTTTGTGTTTAGAGATTTATTCTCTGGGCTACAGGCAGCTGTATTAATCTCACATTGAAGTATGATCCAGCAAACAACTTGTTTATGGTGATGGAAACATTTCATTTGCTGGAAATGTTCTGACATTACTCATCTAAAGTTGCCAGATAGTAAAAATGTTTAGTTTGCAATAAACAGTCATTAATGTCACTTACCATACATGTCACTCACTCACACAACAGGGACATGTGTCTTACAGGACTGGACCTAACTGGGATGTGGGAGACTGGGATATGCCAGATCCTATCATTTGCTTACTTGCTGGACCTGTATTTTACTCAGAGCCTTACTGGATCTTATAACCAACAGTTGCTTGCGTAAACTGAGGTTTTCAAAGCCAGCTCCAAAAATTTTGCTCACTTAGAGGGAAATACTCATCCAGAAATGAGTCCCTGAGGTACACACCCATGACCTGCCTCTCCACCAGTATGTTAGCAGAAGTGTGAGCTTCCTTGTTTCTCCTTTTTTGAGTAGGTCTGGTCTTGTGGCTGAAGCTACTCTTCTGCTTCAGAATTTGGGCCTGAATATATGTGTCAGGAGATTATCACCATATATACTGAAACACAGAGGGAATGAAACCAGTTGGTAATCCCACAGTATCTTTCAACTTAATGTATCCCCAGCTGCTTATAAAACTGCAGCCATCCAGAAAGAGCATCAAAGAGTCACTCGGTTACAAGACCTGGAGAAGCACCGTAAAGACGTCTAGTCCTTTTTTCTCACAGTGCAGGGTTGTTTCTGATTGCAGATTTATTGCCACTGCATTCAGTCCATGCTTAAAAGTTTTTAGAGATTCAGTTTCTATTTCTTCCCTCAGGAGGTTTTTCTATAGTCCAATACATCTTACAATCAGAAATCTTTTTTTCCTAATGTCTCTGTTTTTAACTCTTCCCTTCTGGAGTGTAAAAATCCTACTTATACAAATTTTCTACTTTGCAATATTCCCCTCTGGAGATGGTTTCTATTTCCTCTTTGACCCACACAACCAAGTGATAAATGTCCATGTTAACTCATTGTCCTATATCATGAGTCCCAAAAATGTTGCTCTTTTTGTATCTCAGTTCACAAATAGGGACTGATATTTGTTGATGTGCAGGTCAGTCTATATTTTTGAGCATTTGTGGCTTTGTTAGCTCACCAAAGGCAGTTCAGCATGCTATTTTCAACTTCGCAAAAAGCATATAGGTAAGGGACTCATCCAGACAGAATTTCATGTCAAGAAGTTGAGCCATGATTTTAATTAACCGGACTGGAACACAGATGTGCAAATGGTAAACATTTGACAAGAACATGTGAGAAGATTTTGCAATCTCAATTTTTGGGGCTAAAGTCAATTCAAAATTGCTGACCTTAGAAAAATCAGTATATTCATGACTATATGACTTCAGGAATTGGTTCCTCAAGACTCTCTTAATTTAGTAAAAACCACTGAGATCTAAACAACGTGATTTATAAGAAAAATTATCAGTTTTGTATTTCTCCTCATTTACAGTGATCGCTCACATTTTCGGGAAAGAGACCTAGCTCAAAATGCTCAAATGGACATAAACCCCTGTACTTTCTCTCTCACGAGAAATGTGAGACTTGTCTGTAGCACAGTTGACTTACAGCTTTTTTGGTGTGTGTTAATTTAGCTTGTACACAAAGCTCTGACAGTACACTCTAGGTGGAGGGCCCGATCCTTGGCCCTTCTCCCACTCTGTAGAACAAACACAGCACAGAGGTGTTGACATTTGTTAGAGCTTCACAGCTGGAGATTCCCTACATGCAGTGAAGTGACCAACACAAGTCTGCCCGGTGAATTTGCTCTCATCCTGCCCTGGTGCAGCTCCGTCAGTGGTGTTTGGGGGCAGGACTGGTGTTGGACACAAACTTGGTGTGTTACAGTGGAGGGGGATGTCACTGACAGAACACAACCAGCTAACATGCACTATGACATTTATAGATGCAAAGAATCCAGAGGGAGATGCATGAGAGCAGTATAAAGGCTGTACTATTTCAGATGAAAGGTCTGTGTAGGCCAGAATCCTCTCTCCGGCCATGGTCAAGAGCAGATGCTCAAGGGTGAATGGCAAGCATGGTTGAAACTTCCTGCAGGATGCCCTCTTGGCACATGGCCAAGTGCCTGGGCTCAGCTCCAACAGGGATGCAGAGCTCCTAACTTCCCACTGGTTTCAGCAGTTCCAAGCAAATCTCACATCATTTGATTTTAGCAGGGAGTCAGAAACTTCAGTAGAAATAGAAAACTGCAGGATATAGACTCTACTTGTTAAAAATTTTGCACCACTCTCCCTGAAAAACAAAACACAGCTTCATTTCCCACCCCATTGCTGATTATAAAGAGCTATTTCCAGCTCCTGAAACATCTGAAAAACTGCAGGTGAAATTTATGGAATACTAAATGTCGGCTTTCAAGATAAAGTCAGAAACACCTGGAAATAAGATCAATATTGACCCTTCCTCTTCCAGTAGGAGTGGACTGCACTATCCCTGTGCAATAAAATACCCATCGATAACCTCATGGGGAAAGCCAGAATAGTAGGGTTGTCAGGGCAGCATGTACCAGAAAGCCGGGGAATCCAGAGCTGAGAGAGGCTTGAAGGATTTGCCCTAGAATGCTAAATCCATGAGGTTATAATAGAGTTTCTCCCTGTGTCCAGCTGGCAGACCATAGGTAACAAGTTTTTCTTGTGAAGAACAAGATGTATTTCTGCAGTATGCCCATCTAAGGACATAAACATTGCTTCTTGCAATTCCCTTTCCCAGGGCAACAACACAGAAAACGTTCCCTGCTCCTGTAACTGGGGGAAGGAGGAGAAGGAATGTGCCTGGACCAAGACACTCTGCACAAGAGGCCAGTATCTGATGTGTCGGCTTGTAAATGACACAAGAAGATTTTCTCTGGATTTACAGCCTCATCAGTTCCACAGGGGCCATAGATTTCCCCCTTTGCATTTCTTGGAGGTGTTGCGTCCACTCTTAAACAGGAGATCTGATGTGGAAACAAAAGCCTTTCAGATCTCCCACAGAAGGTAGCTTTTTCCTCCCAAGCAAACACTCTGACCAGGTGGACTGCCTGCAGCTGGGATGCAGGAGCAAGAGTAAGTTGTTCAAAGGTCATAAAAACCCTTGGGCCTAGCTTTTATTTGTGGAAGAAAAACCCAGGTGGCAGATGCTTCTCTGCACTCCTCCTAACATGTGCCAGTGAGAGTGAGCCTGCCTGAGAGTTGTCTTTAATACAGGTGAAGAAGAAATCAGCTGGGTTGGCTGCGTAAAATACATCTTTATGTAGACATTGCTGTGGAGTTCTTTATGGGGGTGTCTTAGCACCTCATAGACATTAAGAAAGGAGGGTCAGTTCCTTGAATGTAGACATATGATCATTGTAGGTCTGGGGGGTACCTGCCGGGCCTCCAGCTGCCATCTCAGAAATACATGGGTCTATAAGCTTCTTTATCATCACCTTATCATCAATGCTACATACCCGAGCTGTTCCAAACAGCACTGGAAGCCTGTATCTAGGCATCCAAATCCCACCCAAAGGATTCTGTCCTGGCTTTCATTCCTGTTTTAAGGATGGAGGAAACAACGCAAAGTGTAATTCTGGATGATGGCTGCAAGAACATCCTCATGCTCAGGGTGAAGCAGTGTCTGGGAGGCCAAACCTTGCTTGCTGAAGATGCTGATTGCTGCCATCACCAGCTGACCTCAGTGCCTGGTGTGAGTGTTCTGGCCTTTGCAAAACAGCAGCTGAAGGAGCACTATGGCACTAAGAGCTATTTATGGAATTTGGGATTACACAGAAAGTCTGTATTAAAGACAAGGCTAAGCCTGGGCTCTCAAGTGGTGCAGTTTCCTGCTCTAGCTGCAGTGATCTTCAGCTACAATGGCTCCTTGTGAAAGCTGAGAGACTTGTAGACATTGCCAATATTCTCTGTCTTCCATTTACCTACTCGAAGTCATGGAACTGATGCCAACCCCCCCACGGGACACAGGACAAACATCCATACAGCACATGCACGCCCTTGCACACTGCACTGAATTGCTCTGGACATGCTTGTGCTGCATTTAACATCCATGAACACATACACAGGTCAGCAAGCACCATTTAACTGCTCTGTAACTCCAGCTCTGCCTAAGCTCAACTTGATTTTAGTTCCATGGTTGGGGCAGCTGTGCAGATCTGTGCAGCTTACAGCCAATGGCCCTCGGAAAGTACCTTGGGTGCTTAAGGGGAAGCATAATGTTTCTGGCATCTAGATATATATATGCAAGGCAGCAGCAACATACACAAAAACAGCTGAAGTACATGGCATAGCATCTTCTGTCTTGACTGACACAATGACAGTTGCACTGGAGCATTGATTGAGAAAATAAGGAATGATTTGGCTGGTCTGTATTGCCCCTGCTTTGCTGCCTGGGGCCTCAGGAGGAAATTGCTGGGAAGAGATCAGCAGTAAAAAGCAGCAAGCACAGTTCCAGGCATAGAGAGTTCAAGGCTATCAGATCCTTGGTGGCCTGGGACTGTTGCCTCTAGAAGGGTCAATACAGAAAGGATTAACTCGCTGGCAAAGGGCCCAGTGAGTGTGGGGCTTCCTTCCAAAAACTCCCAGCCTGAAGGGCTTTATTCAGCCCTAACTCCAGATGCTACAAAACAAGAGGAACAGGAATTTCCCAAACATTTACTCTACCAAGGCTGTGAAGCTGGAAGAGAGAGGGGGATGATCATGCCCATCAGGGAAAACAACCCAAAACAGCAAAGTAGGACACTGCTGTGAAGCTGGGGCACACACAGGTAAACAAGAGATGCCTGCTGCTTGTGTTGGGACCTGACCCAGAGATGTCAGCTTCCTTAATTTCCACTGCCTGCAAGCCCAGAGGTTGCTTATGGCATCCTTAGCAGCTGGCCCTTCTGTCCAGTCTCCCCAATTTCTTATCTCTGTCATCGTCTCATTCTCCTTCCTATTCTCCTGCCTACTTTGTTGATTTCCACATTTTTAAAATTTTTGTTCCTCCAGGTCTCTACTTCTCCCTGTCTTTTCCCTCCTTTTCTCTCTTCATTGTCCTGCTCTGCCTTTGTTTTGCCTTTCCTTTTCTTCACCCATAGTCTGCCCTTCCCAGGTGCTCCACTCCACTGGAAGCACCTACTAGAAGAGTGAGTTCAACATCGCCCAGTAGAGGCTTGTAAGCACTGGCATTGCCCTTGGGCATGTAGGACGTGCACCTTTATGAAATGCTGCCCAAGATGTCCCATGAAGTCCTTTCTAAGCAATGGTCCTGCATTCAGGAAGGAGAGCTCAGAAATATCTGCCATCCATGCCCTTGATCTGTGGGCTTTGTCATCAGACAATTCTTTCAGCATCCCCATGTGACCTTCAGATAATACTAGTTCCTCCCTCAAGCTTTCTTATAAAACATTTAATTTATAAGAGCTATAAAACCATAGAGGTTAAAAACTACATCAAGGTTTGTGGGCTCTAAGGTTGCACAGTACAGGGGAAGATCTTCTGGGCTGAGTCCAGATCCTGTTGTCACACAAATAACCCTCTTACTGCACACCTCTTTCATCCAGTCTGCTGGCAGACTCTTCCAAAGCCCAGCTGCTTGAAAAGTTACGGACTTCCTCTTAATTGCTGCCTCAATTTGTTCTTCATCCATTTAGCCCTAACTTGTTCTTGCATGATACAGTCTATGACATAATGAATCTCTTCTCCCAGACTTACAGACAAAACTTTTAGCTCATCTTTTTTGGAGTTTTTTGCAGATTTAGTAATGCAAACTTTTGGTGTTTGTAAACCCAGTGCAGAAGCCACAAGCAGGACTACCAGCTGCGGCCCCATCATGCAATCTTCAGTGTCATCCTTCATCTATTTCCACTTGAATGGGGTTATCTAGCTGGTGCCATCTAACTCTGGAAGGTTACACTTCATTTAGATGTATTGAGTAAATTCTCAGCTCCACTGATACTCCATCTTCTAACGGCAGGGGTAAAAGGGCACAGGATTGTTTATGTTGGTTTCAGACTCAATCATAACGTAGGGTTTTGTCTGAGTGGAAGTGCAGAATTGGAGCAGCTGGCAGAATTCAGGAAAACTATAGGATTCCCTTCAGATCAAAGGCAGACACTTTCTTTTTCATTCCCACAACTGATGTTAAGGAACTCTGTTGTGTGCTTCAACAAAAAATAGTCATGGTTTCCTCCCCCATCTCTTTTTTCATTGGATTTGATTGAAAATTTCTCATCAAAGCTTTTTCAGTGGACATTTGAGCTCTTGATGCAGAGAAAAAAGGTCCTGGTGCCCTTGGAAACATTCAATTTTTCACTGAGTAAACAAACCAAATTATTTTTAGAAAAGAACAGCAGAGTCAGGGGAGAAGAGCAGGAGGATATTTGGTCTCAGTGCAGAGGCAGTATGCTTTGTGTCAAAACGGAATATTTTTCAACAAGCTGTACAAGCTTGTCAGATGTTCCTTAATTTCAACTTCTGAAAATCTCTAATGTCAACCCAAAAAAGTGCTGAAAAATAACAATTGGTGTCTGCTTGCCAGTCTGTTGACTCCACTGCTCTTAGTTGTAAGACAGGCTTCAGAGTTGGGACCTGCATCTGTGTCTGAAGTTGAGATACATGCTTTTACCTGTGTTCCAGAGTTAAAATTTTGTTTCAAGGGATCCCAATCTAATCCCACTTCTTGACATTGTATGGTGTTTTGGGAAACTGTTAGATGGTCATTTGCTCATTACCTATCAGATTGGGCACATGCAGTATTAAAAGAAAGCTCCCTTCTCTCTGAAGAGCTCCCAATCCAAGGAGAAACCTCTCTCTTCTCACGGATGGCCAACAGCAGGCTATTGCACCTAGAAGCTGAGAGTCCATGCGGTGCATAAGCCTGCTTCTTCTTCAAGCACTTAGGAATTATCTGGTGTCTGGATAATCTGTTTTCAGAAATAAGGGATCTTGAGCCCTTATAAACAGAGAAGAGTCACCAGAGTAGAAGCAAGAGTGATCTGCATCTGAGCAAATTCAGCAGAAAGAAGATGCTTGAACCTGCCTGAGCAATCCTAGCATCCAGCAGCTGGTAGCACTCCTGGTTGGACTCCCAGATACTGAAGATACAGACACATTCATGCTGCAGGCTGAAGGAGCACAGCTAAATAAAAAAATAGATGTTTTTATAAAAGCCACCCAGAGGATATGAGGGCCACCAAATCCCAGTGACTTGAATAAGAACTGTAGCTCAGCTTCCCACCCTGGATTCAGTTTGGTATGGGTTGTGAAAAGTGGAATAACCTGGAGAACAAAGCCAGGTAAAGTCTGTATGAAAATGTAATGCAGGTCTGGGGCCAGGGCTTTGAGGAAGACAACTGTGTGGGGAAGGGACTCTTAGAGGAGTTTCATTTTGATGTGAGGCTGCTCTCCTTTGCAAGAGCCGGTGATGTATTTTGCACCGCTGAGTTATGCTGTCCTATGTGACTGTAGCTCTGTTTATTTTGAAAGCTTGGTGTGGTGGAGGGAATTTACGAGCCAGCAATATTTCTACTTTATGGCACTTCCTTCATCCACATTCCTTCGTCTGGTCATTTACATGGGCTGGGCCCACTAGGAGAGGTCAAGGGGGGCACCCAAGTGGTATCTAGAGGCTCAGAATGGAAACATGTTTTCTCACGCAAAAATAAATAAGGGAGAAATGTTTCCATTTCAGAAGAGGAACAAAGGCTGGGATCGCAGCAGAAACCGAGCAGAGAACAGCGGGCTGTCCAGCCAAGGCAATTAACAGCATTTAATGACAGGCACACACTGTACATAATGTGTCTATTCTAGTGACATCCTCTTTGGCTTTGGCACATTTAAGTTTGGTTGTTTTAAATAGTCAGCAGATGAAATGCAAAATACAGATGCAGTTATATGAACAACCAAGGAGCTACCTGAGGTGCAAGCACATGTCTCCCTCTGGGCTGCATCTGAACATAAAATGTCTGCTCTCTTTTGGCTTACAGCTGAGAATTTTACATTTGAAGAGGCAACAGGCAAAAAATAAGTCTCTATACTGATTCTAATTTTTTAAAAGTCTGCAGCAAAATGAAGATATACGTGAATTTTAAGTATATAAACATCCAGTCAATCCTACCAAAAGATCAAACAACCAATCCAAGCCCGAGAGGTCTTACTAACTTACTAACTAAGCAAAGTCCTACTAACATACCAAGAGCACCCAAAAGAGCAATGTGACTAGCATCATAGCTGGGTTAGTTCTTCTGATTAGGCTCCAGTTTTCAGCTGTTTTAGCAAGGTGCCACACAGTGGGGTACACCTCGGAGAAACTCTGTCACCATGTTCCTTACCCAGCAAAAAGGATTGAGCTCAGTTGATGTTATTTGGCTATGTATATCTGCACTTCATATCTGACCTTCAGTGCAGAGGACTTCCCTCCACGTGCACGCGGAACACCACCTGCAGTGGAGGGTCTCAGCCACTTTAGTACTTTCCACATATTTCTTACGAGTCCAGTTGGTCCTGTTTCTGCCTTCCCACCCCAAGATGGCTGTATTTCTGCTTTAGATTAAACAAGCAATTCCCACACAGGCAGTTTGTTAAGTGTCCTACAATGACAGACAATACCTTAGAAAGGCACAAAGTGTTGATTTATCTGAGGTTACTGGCTACAGCACGTGGTTTAAATCAGATCCTGGTCCATGACAGTGATATAAGGGAGAACCCCACTTAACAGTGGTAGTGAAGGGAGCACATCTCCCTTCCTTAATCACACACAGATTTCCAGTTGAGTATAGGCTGAGCTGCCTGTTTGTCCTTCATTATACAGACATAAACACACAGATACGCAGAGCTTGTCGACTCTAATCATCTATCAAAAATTCCAGATTCCTTCTCTGCAATCCAAAGACCTTCTTTATTATCCATCTTTTCCAAAAAATGTATACAGACTAACTTCTGTTCTCATCCTATACTTGTCTTTTCCCAACTGAACGGAAAAGATCAGATTCCCAAGGAAGCTTGTTTTGAGGCTCCCAGTAGACGTTCTCATTTGGATAAGTACAGCAGTGTCACTTGCAGAGATTTTTAACATTCAGTGGGCTTGATTCTGAGCCTCAGCCAAATGGAAAAGTTTATTTTATGCTCCTTCAAGTCTGGATGCTGGATTTGAACATAAGAACATGAGTAGTACTATGCACTCAGTGGCTTTTTGACAGCAAGTGTTGAATCTGTGTCCTCTTGTTCTTAAACACAGGTATCAACTGGCTGAGCTAAATGATCTTTGTCTCTAGCAGGCCTTTTGTGAGCCAGGGGGGTGATCACACTGGAGAGGACAGGTCCTAACCCTGAGAGCCCATGAGGGAGTTACCACATCATTTAGATTCATCTCATTACACACAGTATTACCTAAGAATAGTTTCTAGGAAAAATATTTTTTTGTTAAACAGCAGAATTTTACCATCAATCACTGCAGAAAAGCTGCAATAATTTAAGAAATTCTTACTCCATGGGTCTGCACTGTTGCTTCTGCCAGAGGTGACATCCCCTTCTATGCTACTGCTACAACAGCCCATGTGAATGCTCTTCTTCAGCTCCAGTACAAAGCCAGCCAGATCATCTTATGCCATCTTCAAGCAGCAGCTTGGTATTGCACTGAAAGACATGAGGAATAATCATCTAAATCTGTTTCACAGCTGGATAGTTGTGAGATAATCTCTTCTCACTGAAAGAGGTTCAATGACAAATGGTTGGACAACAGTGTTATCTTAAATTGCCATGCCATTCTAACAGCTATGTCAAAATCTAAATCAGATGGGATTTTTCAGAGGCACAGAGCAGAATTAAGTGCCTGTTTCTCTGTGGCTCTCATGAGGGGTTGGACACCTCATAGATATTTGTGGCTTTGAAGTTAGAATCCAAATACTGGTCATTTGGGTCTAGCCTGAAATATCCTTGCAAAGTTTTTTTTGGCAAAGCCAATTCTACCATAAAGATTCAGAGAAAGCTTTTAAAATTCCATTTGCCATCGGATGTAACTCAGACACGACATTTGTAGTGTCATCAGAGCAGGACTGCTGACGTGAACAAGAGCATTGGCAGAGATTTCCATGGGACCAGGATTGGGTCCAGTGTTCACATTTCCTAAGCATTCTTTACTAAACATTATTTTACATAAAGAAGCATTTGTTTGGACACCAGATGTTCAAGTAACCTCCTGTCATATTTTGTCTGCATCTCAGCTCTCCCATCTGTGATCTGAAGTGTTACAAGGAAAAAGTAGAAGGATTTATTTTGATCTCACTTCCATCTGTTTTACACTCCACAGAGTCCCCTCTTGATTTGTACCACTGTTTGAGAACAGGGCTATAGCACAGCGGTTGTGTTTCTGCACTGCTCATACCAGTGTAAATTCAGAAGGCAGGGCATTCACTCTGAGCTGACCATAGGCAATTATTTGCAGAGTTATTTGGGATAAGCAGTTGTGATCCAGGAATTCAGCAAACCCTGTGCGGGCACTTGTTCAGGGAGAAGAACATCTGCTATGAAACACTTCAATTATTACCAGTACTTAACAGATGGGCACTGCTGAGGCTAATGATTGTGAAATATGAACTTTACGATGTTTCAGAGCAACCCATGGTAAAGTTACTGCAGCATGTCCACTGCTGACATCTCTTTAATCAGTCAGAGTGCTCTGAAGGCAGCCCTGACCTGGACTTTTGCATCAGTGCCAGCCTTGGTTAAAGAACAGGAAACTCATGAACACATCCCTTAATGACTGTGGTGATAATCAGACTTATAAGACAACCTGATCTGGACCAGAATGACTCCTGGTCATTGATGGCAAAAGCTCCTTATGATTGTCAAAATAGCTGTGTATGCAGGCTGGGGGGTGGATCTTCCCCCTCCAGATCCTAAGAAATGCTCCTCTACTACAGGGCTTGCCTGCACCAGAATTCCCCATGGCTGATAAGACAGGGGATCTCTGAGGGCAGAGAACCATTCTCACTAGTTCGAAACCAGTCAAAAATTAGTGTCAGGGAAGTCTGTGTGGGCACCTAAGATGAATCTAGGTGAAGATGAATGTGTAAGATGAATCTAGAGTTTGCACCAGCTTCCATAGTTCAGGTATTTATCTAACATGGCTGAGGCAGTGAAGATACTTCTGGAAGCAGTTAAGTACTCCTGGTTCCAGCATTTAATTCTGGAAGTACTTTGTGTTACAGAATCACAGCTGGAGGCAGTGGAATCACCAACATAGGAAACAGGGAGGCTTGAAATCCAAATGGGTAAAAGGTATCCAAAAACCCTACATAGGAAAGCAAAGCTAAACAAAAAAGACACTGTCCAAGAAACTCAGAATGACAAAAACCTCCTGCTTCCATCTTCACTCTGGCTCAGCAGAAATGGGCAGCACATCCCAGACAGTGGGGGGTGTTTTTTTATCCCTTTATTCTGCAAGAAAAAATTCTCAGAGCACTTTGTCAGAAAGAAATCATTAACACAGGAAACAAAAATTAACAGAGACTGCAATAATCCTTCCTACAAATGAGATGGGCTCAGTTTGCCTCCCAGCTGTATCATTGGAAATCCACTAAGGGAAGCTTTTTGGACATAAAGATTCTCAAGGGCCTGGTGCACAAACTCTGTCACAAAGATTACAGGAAGTCATCTGCAATGTAGCATCCACATTTTTTACAAGAGACCTGAAAGTTTCCATGCCTGGTCCAGAACAGAATCCCTTGATGCTCAGCTATACCGTTCCTCCCCAGGCCTGGCTGCTGGACCAATCCTAACAGAGCCAGCAGCCCAAAGTGATATCACTTACTAAGTATGAAGTTTGGGATTGAAATGCCTTGTTCTTTCTCATTTTGCTTGCCAGCACTATCCCTCAGCTCTAGTCAGGGCCTCTTATTTGCCTGAGAACTAAATGTAACAAAAAAACAGTAATAAAGATACTTTGCATGCTCATCTGACACTAAGAATTGGTGGACAGATTATTGGCATGTGGAATGATCTCTTTTCAGACTTTCCATAATGCTGTGGCTATTAAACTAAAATATCATTAATAATACACCATTTAGCTTGTTTTTGAAGGGTGGAGGAAGGACTGAGAATATATGGCTGAAGAGACTGAGGGGAAGAAGCTGGAACCTTTACGTGCTCCTGGCAGCAGGCAGAGAGACAAACCCCAGCTGTGCGTGCACTTTGATGTATTCATAAAGCGTTGCAATAGCACAGTCGTTTCCAAATGTATTTACTCACGGTGGTAGTCCAGCCAGCTGGTGTGTCTGTGTGCTAGTCAGTTATCCAGGCTGGGAAAGATCCCTGGTCAGCAAAAGATGGTGATACTAGAACTGGGGCTGTGAAGAAGCCTGTTTGTCTCCGTTACAGCTGTTTCTTTCAGATAGTGTCTCCTGGTGACAATGCGAGGGTAGGCTTTTAAACTTTGCTTTTATAACAGCAAAATCTGTCATGGGTTTGAGAGATGTAACATTCTACTGCTTCTTTTTCTTGCATTAAGAGAGAGGAGCATGAGAGCTGAGATACTCTGGGCTCACTTAAGCACAAAATTAAAATCTTCAGGTTTCTCTCTTTCTCTCTTTGTCCTCTTTTTTTTATTATCATAAGAAAGGTACTCCCTCACCTCTGAAACTGAAATGGCATATCAATAGGAAGAGGTGTATAGAAATAGCAAACAGGAGACAGAGTTCAAGCTTCCTCCCTCCCACTGAGTGAGGAATTAATTCTGGGAAAACACCTCACAGAGCCTTCCAAATCTTCCAAACCCCTCCAAATCCACAAGATTTGACTCAGAAATGCAGTACGAATGGGGGGTATGCAGAGCTTGGGTTCTCAACACCATTTGTGCATCACAGTCAATTTAGCTCACGCTGTTTCTCTGCTGCCCAATAATTAGTGTGCGTGAGCTGAAGTGTGCTTGGGAGCAAGCCTCAGCTGTCTCTAGTAAGGAAGGGAAGCCTTTGGTGGAACTGGAGACCCATGAATGCATCCATGAAGTTACCACTCCATAAAGGTACTCACTTCATGGCATAGGTCTTGATTTCTCTGGCTAACTGGTTATCTTCCTGAACCCTCTTACTCAATGTTTAATTTTGTGTCAAGGCATAGAAGAATCTTGTAAAACCATTGATACTCCAGCCCTGGGACAGGTGGAGGTGCTGGTTCTCCCCTGATAGATGCAACAATTTCTATCACTTTCACATTCTCCACATCTTTCTTCACACTCTGCCTAAACTGTCCAACTGAAAGCTACAGGGGAGTAGCTCTTATTCACGTAGATGATTCAAGAAGAAAAGTGCTGGCTACACTTTACAGCACTGAGAAGACTGTACCAGGTCAGGATCAGCCAGGTCACATCCTCCCTGGTGCTCAGCAGCAGCCTGTCTCATTGTGCCCACAACACGGTGGCCACTCCAAATTCACTTGGCAAACTCATGCCCAGCTGGCAGAGAGCACACCAAAGGGATTTGATAATTATCTGCTCAAGCTTCAGTCTCTCATCAGGTGTCACCTGTTATGGCAAGCCCTGTCACTTTCAGAAAAGGCCACTTTGCTCCCCAATGGTTTTGAAGCTCTTTTTATCTTCTTTATCTTTATTTTCTCAGATACTGCAACCAGAAACACTGCAGGTTGGGTGGGAAGAGCCCTGCAGTGGGAATGGATGGTGTTTTCTTTAAAAATCCAATCAATGAAAGACTCCCCTAGAAAGGAAGTTTTGCATTTGGCTCAAGATCCCCTGTGCCTGGACAAGACATCAGAGCAGACAGAGAGTGCCTTGAAATAGAAATAATGGAAACAGTGGCAGTGCCTTCGTCTCGCAGGCAGGACTGATGCTGCCGGAGTGGTGGGCTCTTCCCCTGCAGCTTGAGAACACGGCACGTCTCATGGGAAACTGCAGACCTGTAACCCTGATGTGCGAGTGCCCAGCCCCACGAATGGGTTGTGACAGGCTGACACAGCTTCACAGCTTCTCTCCTGACTGCTGCCCTTTCATACTTCATTATTCATGTTTATTCTGAGGTAATATTTTGGCTGGGTGGAAGAATATTTTTTTTTAAAACTTTTTTTTTTCTTTCTAGTAATCAGTGATCAGAGCTCCTATTCCTCCCGTGGGACAAATTCAAAGACTGATGTACAAGACAGTGTAAGATGGACTATTTATGCTTCTCTTATCACCCATCTACAGCTGCAGGCAGATATGCAAAACACTCTAATTACATACCTTGGACAAAACCAAGCATAATTTCGGTTAGAAAACTTGTCACTGACTGGCATCTTTTTGCATGCTTCTCTCAGCTTCTTTTTTCTTTTTACTCTTTACTTCTCTCAGCCACTCAGGTGATGAATTATAATGATCTATGAATGATATCACTCTCACCCTTAATTTCACAGGTAGTTAATGGCAACGTCAGAGGTGATACAAAGAAGTCAAAGTGGCAGTAAAAAATGGAAGTCTGGAGCAACCCTCTCCCATGTCACACACTGTCAGGACCCTGGAGGAAGGTGTGACACATACAACTCTGAACTCCCTCTGTGATCTACCTTTACCAATACATCTTCGAAAAACTTAGTAGACAAAGCAAGACAATACTTTCTATACAGAGGCTTTGCAATAGTTACGCTCCTGCCATAAACTATAGATGAAATTATTCATCAATGGAATAATCATTTAATTTGTTGCCTCCAGTCAAAAGACAAAATATCCTAACAATAAGGCATCATCATATAGGAAAAGCAGTAGGACAGCATTCTTCTCATGGCAACTAGCATGGCAGTAGTATTGCTGGTTTTTCACTGTTTGCAATTCACTCCATTTCCTCCAGACGCTTCCAGAGTGGATCTGGATACTACTATGCTAAGGTCTGTACCCGCACGCAGAGTAGACAGTTCCTGATCCTATAGGACTTTCAGGATTAAGTCAATTTTTATTTCTGTATCTCTTTCTCATGCCACCCAGAAGAATCCCCTCTGCTGCAGGTCAGTCAAATACGGTCTTGTTTTGTTTTGTTTTTTAAATGGGATGCATAAATTTTTGAGCAGTAATACTGTTTATAGCTGTTCAGGTAAGAGAGGGTTAAACAAGTTTTATGTTCAGAGCACCTTAAAGGGTCAAGGGGTCATTTCCTTCATGTGTAACCATTTGACCAGGTGCAACTGTGGAATTTTCCCTTCCTCAAAAGCCTCAAGGTATAGACTATTTCCCAGAGGTGCATAATTAGATTTAATGGCCCAATATTATTTGGATATGGCAAAGCTTAAAAATACTGAGCACACAGAGGCTGGAGAATAGTGCAGAGATTTGTTTGACAAATACCATCATCAGCCCTAGCCTCACTTTTACATAAATCATCATTTAGGATTAGAGAGGAAACAGAAAGGGAAATACTCTGTCTGAACCTCACTGAAGTGTGTGAGTTCAGCACTGATTTCCATGAGTTATTTCTGCATTACCCTTTTAAAGCAGCTGCTCTTTCCTGTGGCGTTTTAGTGATCTGATGCCTGAGAATATACGATAGAAATGCACCAGCTTTTAGTGTCCTAGAACCCAACTCTTCTATCAGAAGCAGGTAACATCTTTAAAACACTCTAATGAATTTTATTGCTTAGGAATAATCTGACAAAAAACCCCAAACATATGATATACATTATTTTTCTGGTCCTTTATTATGGATATAGCAGAGCTGAAAGGTCTTCTATCTTAAGACGTTTCTCCATTCTGTTTCTATGTAGGGAATGCCATACACACCTCTCTGAAGCCAAAGGGAAAATTCCTGTTTTCTTCAAGAGAAGAAGGAACGTACACCAGAAATACAAATTCTGGATAAGAATTTCAAGACCATACAAGCAGAGAGCACCAGCCCAGACATTGAAAGATTCCACTAGACACTGTAGGGGCTAATGCACATTTTTGCCAGTGTTACAGTCTTAGATCCTGAGTGGTACCGAGTTAATGCAGGCAGTCTACATTTCCTAGACTCTACTAAAAATAAAAAGATTCAAAGCTCCAATATAAGTTGGTGAATGAAAGACCTACACCACACTTAGCCCGAGATTCAGCCAGTCAAAATATAGATGTCTAAAAATGAGGCATCCAGTAGAAACATGTTTTTCTAAGTTGACTGTACCCGCATGGTGGCAGCTGATGGAGGCTGGTACTGCCCTTGAAAGTGATTTGTTTCACTTGACTTAGATTGCCTCTTGGTGCTGTATGTCTCCCTCCACATTGACTGAAGATTAAGAAAATCAGACTGAATAGGAGCCTGGCTGTTACCTGCCTAGTTAGATAAAAGTTATCCCTATTCTGCTATCTTTGAAAATGTTGCCACTTTTTCATCTTAGGACGTCATGAATATTTCAGAACTGGTGGCATTATATTGGAAGACATTAATCTTTAGACTCATACTGAAATTAGGGTGGACTGGTTTTTGCATATATTTGTATTTTGTGTTTGGTTTTGTTTGCTTTTTATTAATAGTGGTTTAACTCAACACCTGAGAAACTCTGCATGAAAAAAAGGTCTTCATTAAAATTTCAACACCCTTGCTGTTTCAGTTTAGAGTCAGAAGATCTCCCACTATGTATGTAATAGTTTTTCCATAGTAAAACACTCTTTACTGAAGGATAATTGATATGAGGCTTAAAATTCTAACACCGAAATACAAAAAAAAGGTGGTAACTAAGTATTTGTATGGGCTCCCAATTCCATCCTCTGGAGCCCCATCATGTTCTTCAGGGGTGGGCTAGTAAATTGTCTTCTTGGCTGCCTCATTGGCCAAGTTCACCCACACACATCTCATGTTCCAAGGAGTCTGATCCCATAGGTCTGTGTAACATAACCAGCTTCTCCCCTGCAAATATGCAATGAGAACCTGATACCATTTTCTTTCTGATATTAGATCATAGGCACAGGCAATTGACTGGCCTCTGAACTGGTGGGGAAGAGTCATCAGCCACGCAGTCTGCATAGGCAGACATGATCAATCAATATGTAAACGTGTGTCTGTTTACACATACCAGATTGTGACTGTATAAGTTAAAAGCAAAAAAAATGCAAAGGCATAAAATGACTGCCAACCAGCATCACCAGCTGAAACTGTCCATGAATGCAGGACTCTGTTATTAGCAATTTCTCTCCTGATTAGTCCATTCCTCAAAACCTTCAAAAATATGAGGGCCCTTCTACCTACCAATTCACCAGGCAATATCTCTATCCTGTTCCCAAACTAAATCCTCTGGGCTGAGGGAACCCTGGGCACCCCTCAGCCTTTCCCCTGCTGCTCTTGATTATTAGGGAAAAGCTGATGCAGCCCATACAACATGCTCAAATTCTTGCAGCTTTCCCCCATCCCATGCCATATGGGCTGCATTAGAGTCCCCTCAGCTATTCACAAGAATCCAGACGCTTCCTAACCCAGAAAGTCCTACCAGGCACACAGCTCTGTTATGCTTTTGCTTATACAGCCAGGCTAAGCCTCAAAATACATTGCTGCAGCAACAGAGACCTTCCAGACGAATTTGGTGATGTTAGGAATGAGTGCTGGGCACTGATAATTCCTTGGATGTCCTTGGCCCACCCCACCTTTACAATGTTTATGGCCCTTTCTCCTAATCAAAAGAGCTAATGAGAGCTCAGTAGAATAAGGTGTGAAACCTTCTTTTGGGGGAGAAGAAAGATCATGTTAAATACCAGTTTTAGCCAAATTACAGGATAACGGGTCCATACAGATATTTTTTCAGTGTCTTGACAATCCAGGAGTAAGCCTAAGTGAGATCTTTCTCCCTGAGCTAGTCTCTACAGCCTACAGAGGATCACAGTGGGAGGACAACGAAAGTCCCAGTAGTGGAGCATTCCCAGGAGTTTCCCCTTGGGAGCATTCCCAGGACACTCGCTGCCTCCCAGGATCTGCTGTGGGTGGTTTCAGGTTGAGGATGACTGGTATATTCCGGCATGCAAATTCTGTCTACAGTGCTGAGGAGTTTGAGCTACACATTAGTACAGAAGATACGTTCAGCCAGGCTGCCTTAACTTTAGCCTCAGCTACAGCGTGGTTCTCTCCAGCTCCTGGAGTAGGCTGAGGCAGAGAAGGCACAAAGGTGGCTTAAAGCCACCATCCTGCAATCCTTCCCAGGGATGGGAGTCGTGCTGTATCATCTGGAAGCACAAAACATAATCTCACCCTGTCAGCCCAGACCTAGACACAGGTCTCTAAAGGCATAGTTGTCTCTTTGCATGCAGTTTGTTCACAGCTGTGGCAGCAGGGGACCAAGTATGGCCACAAGCAGCTCAGTACACCTGACCAATGTTTTCCTCTAAAGGATGGACCCGGTTTTCAATAAAAGCAATGAAGAAATCAAGGAAGCAGTACATATTAACCAGTGAAGCCACACAGCTTGCAATCCTTTAGGAGTGGCTTTGGTAGAGCTGCAATGTTGGTGCGTAGTAGTGTTTTGTTGGGATTGAAGCTGCTTAGCATGACAAAGTGATCAAGTGAAGGTGTGGAGGCATTGCAGTTATTTACAGATACTGAAAGCCTGTATGCAAGTACCATTGGGGACAGACAAATTCACCAAGTTGCTAGAAGTACGGATAAGAAAGGACAGAGAAAGGAAATTAACAAAACAGAATGGCTATCAGGAGGAATTTGATATTACTCAGAGGAACAATCCCCTCCCTGCTTCAATTACATAAAACTAGACTGGAAAATATACTAAAAAATATATAGTAGAAAGATCAAACTGGACTCAGCTTCCATGGATGGAGTGAGAGATGTCCCATGAAGACTTTGCTGTTTACCATCTCCAGGTTTCTCTGAACTTCAGGCTCTCCTGGGAGTGTTCAATTCAAGTTTATGTAAAGGTGAATTAAATAACATTTGTCTACTACTGTGTAATCCACCATAAATTCAATTCAGAAGAAAATAAAAAGATATTTCCAGAGACCTGTAAGATCTCGTTAAATGAACAAACCCAAGTGGGAATTCCTGCCTGGATGTCTTTGTCTTGAGATTATCCAAAGGCTCTTTCTTGACAGAGATTCCCCAGATTATTATTATCATTGTTGTTTCCTGTAATAAAAAAATTCCTCAAAAGTAAGTTTGAATGAATGCTGAATCTGTGCTTCTCCAGCCAAGGAGCCCTTCCTCAAGATCACTGGAGGCTGTTTACCACTGTTTTATGTTAGCCTGTCACTGATAGATTGACTGAATGCCCAACTGTGGCTGCCTGCCAAAGATCAATGGCTTCCTCCAGAAAGAAGTAGCCTGGGGGGAAGAGGAATGCCTGGACCAAACAGCTTCCTGGTCTCCCAAGCAGTTTATGGGTCTGATACTCTTCTCACTTATCTCAGGGCAACACCAGGGTTCATCCCCATATAGACGGAGTAGAGATATGCAAGATAGTGATGCTACCAGTGCAGAGGTCATTGGTAGCTTAAAAATCACATGGATCTAGCTTTTTCAGGTTTCCTCAACATTTTATTATCAGAAGAACATATGGTAAAATAACACAAGGAAGACAACAGTCTGGCAGATATCCTTATCCAGCAAGCGATGGGTGAACTTTACAAAATTTAGACATCATTTGGCCTGGATCAATATCTGAAATACACTAAAGTTCACTTTTGTTCCATGTCCTATGAAAGAGGTACTGACAACCTGGAGAGAGTCCCAGGAAATGCTGTGAGACAGTCAAGAGTCTAGAGCACATGAAAATATGAGGAGAGGCTGAAGGAAATGGGTTTTTTCTAACCTGGGGAAGAAAGGGATAGAGAAGGGAGCAACTGATTGCATCTTCTATTTCCTGAAGAGTCTTGTATTGAAGATGAAACTAGACTCTTTTCAGAGGTACACAGTGAAAGGACAAGACGCAATGGAAACAGTTTGCTACAAGAATAATTCCAATTAGGTGTACGGAAAACATCAATTACTGGGAGAGCAGTCAAGTATTGGAACAAGCTGTCTAAAGATTACATGGAACATCCACCCTGGTTTCATAAGTTCCTTGGATGAGACCCTGAGAAACCTGATCTAATGCTGAAGTTGGGCCTTCTTTGAGTGGACAGACTAGATGAACCCCAGGGGTGCCTCCCGATCTGAATTTGCCTGTGATTCCATTATTGCACTTATACTGCTTGAATCTACTGACTCAGCTGAAAGTGCCATTGAAAGCCATTGTATTTTGCTAGCATGGTTTCTGGATCTAACTGGAAGAACAGAGTTCCATTTGGATTCTAGAAACTAATAAGCCTTGTGTGTGTATTGATTTGCCCACAGCTGTATTCAACATGTGATATGAAATGAAGTACATTTATTGCAGCATTTTATTCTTCACTGCGTCTTGTCAGGAATAAATTTAAAACTGGAGTAACAACATTTTTGCTTGGCTTTTCCTCCCATGCTAGCTTTAACCCAGTGCTCCCCCATTGAAACAAATGAGTTTGCCACTGATAAACATGAGGATAAGTGGGAGGAGCATTTGCAGACCTCTGTAAGAACAATAAAGTGTTCTGGCTGCTTTTTCATGCTTCTTAACCCTACCAACTCATCCTTGAGCTAAGACCTTATCACTCCCACTGTGGACAGCTGTATTACTCTGTTCCTTCTCCAGAAATAGGGGGCAGGACATGCAAAGGAAGAAACAGCAGGAAAGTAGTTCACTTACTTTGGGACCTATTCTAGCTCAAAGCCTGTCCTATATATCCACCTGTGGTTAATTATGAAGACACAGAAACTAGGAGAAAGAAAGGAAAAAAAAGCCTTGCCTTCTATGACAATAGTGTAGATTGTTCCTATCCCCTATACTTTTCTCTTATGCCTATTGACTTCTCCACTGCTTTATTCAGGAAAATCCTTTATACTCTCAGTGGTGAGCCTAAGACATGCAGCAGGAAGGGAAACTGGCTCAGATACAAGGCTAGATACACTCCAGGACAGGAGCAAGAAAGGAGCAATTGCCTTGAATGCAACAGTAAATTGGATCCATTGCTTTTAAGTAAAACTGAACCTAATCATATTTCTGTAAATCAGGTGCCAGCTTCAATTTCTTAGAGATACTAGTGCAGAAAACTGCTTTTTTTTTTGTCTCCATTAACTGCTGGATGCAGGATCTTTCTTCTTCTTGTCAATCATGGCATGCACCAGGAAAAGGTTAGAGTGACCTGCCTAAGGGATGACTGCCCTTTCCTATCACACAAGTGATTCCTGCTGTGCACAGAGTGCTGCTCTTGGGCTGCTGGTGCCTTCAAGATGAGAAAGGAGATCATCAAAAATCAGGTCATGCAATTTTCTGGGTAAGACTGCTGGAATGAGTTTGGGCTGTTATGTCTAAATACTGTGTTTGCACATGACCTCCTCTGCAAAGCTTTATCTTTGACTGGCACTGCCAGATGAGGAGCCAGGCATTTAGCACAATTCAGAACCACTTGGACTGACTTCAATGGAGCAATGCTGGATGACACCAGATGAGGATGTGGCCTCACAATATTTGACATCTGCCCCTCTATGAAGGAAAAGGATTTCTTGGCAGATATCCTACCTTCAATATTTAAAAAAATGAAAATAGCCTTTATTGCTTTTTAATTGGGATGAAGGAGGGAGTATGTTTTCTTTGGATCTTACTTCAAAGCAGTTGACCAGTGTTGCTGAAAATAAAGAGCCTTGTTTAGGCCTTTTCTGATCTTACCCGCTAAGCAAAATAAACTCAGATGGAAGTGTCCCCCTCCACTTGTGCTCTCAATGCAAGTCATTTCCCTTGCAGGTTTATTTGAAATATAAGAACCCCCAGGGCTTCAGTTTTCACTAAGCAGTTGTCCATTCTTAGGAGATATAGATATTAGCACCCCACTCCAATCAGTGCTTTTTTTGCCCCCACACAGCCAAAACAGAAAGACAATAGACAAGAGCCCTTGTCTTCGAGCTGTTTCTTTCTGCACCTTTGTCTGTTACAAGAAACCACCTTGAAAGGCCAATAGCCAGATACAGGAGATCACATATGAAAGCTTTCATACGAATCCTACCCTTCCTTTAACACAGTGTTTCTCCTGTTTCAAGGAGAAAATAATTTAATTGATGGGGAGCTAGGATTATTTCCTTTTCCCAGCCTTCATATCTGTATCATCATTATTTAAGGCAAGTAAATTGAAGACGGGGAAATAATATTGTGTCATAACACTGATAGGGAGCTTTCAAATTTGTTGTTCCTTAGCTGTTTTCTTTAACTAGAAATACAGCATTCATGCTGAGAAGACCACTTCCTGCCCTTTTTCCTTCCCCTGAACATGGAAAGCTGGATCCTCTAGGGTCTGCTGTGCCTCCTCCAACTTAAACTCAGGACCGAGTGACTGCCAGTGTCCCAAAGGTACTACACAATGTAGACACTGAACAAGAATAACAGGAGCGTATCTGACGAGCAGAATGTTTGCTGTACTTCTGAAGAGCCATTTAACTGCTTTCTGGGCAGAATTGGTTGCCTATAATATATGCATCTTCTTTTTGATGACAGGGCAAGGTGCTTTGAGAGTCACCTGGA
Source organism: Aegotheles bennettii (assembly GCA_013398125.1). Taxonomy (NCBI): domain Eukaryota; kingdom Metazoa; phylum Chordata; class Aves; order Caprimulgiformes; family Aegothelidae; genus Aegotheles; species Aegotheles bennettii. The sequence continues at coordinate 439,051 of VZRW01002875.1, forward strand.
TTCATTAAATAAGGACATGGGGGACTTAAGAATAAATTTCAGCCTGAAATACCACCACACAATCAGAATATTGGGTTCTGATACAGTCAAAAGTGTCCAGAAAATGTATGCATATTAGCAGATTCCTAGCATGGAAAAAGATGAAAACACCCTTGGTTACTGGCACCTCCTGTTACAATGCAACACAGCTCTCAGTAAAGTTTTCTGTGCTAATACATACTTCATTTTACCGGACACCATGGACCAAGAGTATTAGAGAGTGCTAATTAACTTCTCAGTCTAGTGCAGGGCCTGTTATTTAACATGCACACACAGGACTTGGGGGTGTGTTACAGCCATTCAGAAAATGTTCCTTATACAACTTTTTAACGGTAAAATTTCAAACCTGAAAATATCTGGCTGGAAACTGTAACAGCCCTGTCCGAGGGCCCCAAGGGGCATGCTGGGAGCTGTATTTCATGTGCTTCACACTCCCATTGTACACCAGACATGAACCTAGGTTGGGCTACATGTCCTGTGATGCATGATCTTCTCTCCTCTTGTCTGGCCTTGAGGGTGAAGCAAGGAGCAATAGATGACTTATATCTTAAATTCAGTAAGGCTTATGACACTGTACCACCTGAGACTTTCAGAACAGTGAGGGAAACACAGTCTTAATGAAACTTCTCAATACTTTATGCCAAGATGATAAAAAAAATAGAGAACAGTTACCAATTGCTTAGACTCACTCTAGAAAGATATATGGAGAGGGATTACTCAGGGGTTTGTTCTGGCTCTGGCACTGCTCGTTGTTTCTGTTAATGATTTTGGCAATAGAATAGGGATTACCCTTATAAAGCCTGAATATGATATCCAAGTAGTGAGATGGAACAGAGGGAATAAAGACTTAAGGTTGAATTTAAGTTAAAAAAAAAACCCTAACACCTTGACCAATTGAAACAATTACTAGAAATATTATCTTGGGATTGCCTGGTTGCAAGCCTGTATTGACAAAGGCCAAACGCTAAGCTTAGGCAGAAATATCCAACTGCTCAAAAATCAAGAGACAGTGAATGACCAAGAAAACAGCAGGTCTGCAGAAAGTGTTCTGGGGATTGCAGTGGGTAAGAATCTGAAAGTCAGCCAACACTCCCACCTTGCTGTGAGAAAAGCCAGCTTGAAACAAACAGAAGTGCCCTATGAAAGTCTTTCCTGAAAAGTCTTCCAGTCTGTTCAGTAATGGCAAGGTCTTAACTGGAACATGGACTGCAATTTCAGACACTGAAGACACAGATCAGTTTGGGAGTTTTATCTAAAAACAGTGATAATGATCAGAGAACTAAAAAACAAAAAACTCCAGCCCTTACATGAGGAAAAGAATTTTGAAACTAGTATTTAATCTTTGGAATAAAGGCCTGAAGGCCAGAAATCTTCAAAATAATAGAAGGAAAACAAGAAAACAAAACTTTAGCCATAATTAAAAAAATACTAGAATGTATGGCCTGGTGAAGTCTGAAGCTTTCTTTGTTGCAGATTTTTAGAAACAGATTGATAAATAAGTGTAAGGGAGAGGATAGGTGCAATTAATCTTGCCTTAGGGCAGTGGAATGGGCTAGATGATTCATTAGATGACTGTCTCTTCTACATCTACATACTTCTGATTTTATGTATGCTGAGCACAGCACCTAGGCCAGAGTTGCACAGGAACACAAAGCAAGTAACTCCCACAAGGCATTAAGAAAGCATTCAAAGTGGAGTTCTGTCTTCTAGCTAGGTTGTTTTAGCTGAAATACTTCAGTTTTTAGGCATTCTAGGTTTTGACAAGTATAATTGGAGATTTCTGCAGGAAGCAGATTGTTACCTCCTCCCCCACCATCTCCTCTGCAAAGTTTCCTTCTATTTAAGTCCCAAATCCTGCATAGAACAGTATTGTTGAGGCAAAGTTTCAACCACATCCTTGTATTGGATATAGCATATTGGAAAAGTGATGTGAATTGCTAATGCTATACCCTTGACATTTTAGAGAGACGGTGGAGTGAGGGAAAGATGCTAGCTTTCCCACTGGAGAGCATACGTATTTGTGAAAGGTGATTACTCGCTTACCAGCAGTGCCAAGGTGTCTTGGGAGCAACCTAGGATGAAACTGGGTGACAGAGCAGGGAGAAACAGTATGCAAGGTTTTGGCTTCAGCATTCTCTCTCCTTTCCCGAGCATGAGGTTGGGAGAAGAGTCCCAAGAACTCCCTGAAAGACAGGACAGTTAAATGCACATCTTCTCTAGGCTTCTTCGGGAATCTCACTCTGAACTTACTCTTTCTAGATGACACTCAGGAGTAGGTGAAGTACAAGGACCCCTGTAGCCTCCAGACACATTTTCAATTCCTTAATCTTAAATCAGCTTAAAGAAAAAAACAACTAAAAAAAAACAACAAAAAAAAGCAGCAGCTTTGCTCTCATTCTCTCCCCCTCCACTGGCACTCCAGATCCCACTGTCTCGATCATCAGGGATGACAGCTAACAACAGTCCTGTCTAATGTGTCAGGAACATGTCAGAGACACTGCAGCACAAAGGTGCACGTACTAACTCTATCCCAAAAAGGAAGGGAAACAATCACAAAAACTCCTTAAACCCTAGAGGCTCAATCCTGCAGCAGCTTCTCTGAAAAACCAACAACTTTGGGAAGCGCTGTCATAGTGAAAACCCAAAAGATAAAGGAACAAAGCCTCAGATGTGTTTATATTCTTCAGATGTGCTGATTTTAATGGGCAGCAAGTACCCAATAGCCAAATCAGTAAATATATTCAAGGTGCCTAACGCACAGTTGAAACCCCTTGTGACAGAGAGAATAAGTTCAGGAGTTAAGCCTGACGTCTTCTGCCCACAAGAAAGGAGCAGCTAAGGTAGCTGCATTGTAGGTGGCCTATTACGCCTTCACCCAGCCTCCCCAAGGAGCCAATAAATCTAAGTCCCCCCTTACTTTAAACATTTTGTAAAGACTCCTATTTCTTTCTCTGCCATCTTCCCAACACACACATACACACTCTCCATAACTCTCCTCTGCAACAAGATTGACCCCACCATACTTATTGACATTGCTCCTAAGGTGATAATGAACCTGAGTTGTATCTGGGGTGGGCTGAAGCTACAAGCATTTGTTGCTTAAACCATTACACAAGGTGTTACTCTAATTACTCATGGAGCCCACAGGGGGTGAATAGCAACTCTCAGCCTAGTGCAACACAGCAGCTCCTTGATTCAGAGATCAAATTAGCAACTGGGTGTAGAGCACAAGGGAAATGGGCTGATGGGGGCAGGGAGGACAGCATGCTGGTGGGAAAGGAGCCCTTGCTTTTCCTGTCTGATCCTAGCACCTCGGCCTTGGCCATGCAGCCCTGCTGGTTCCAGAAAGCTTCTCTTTACCCCCTCCAGGCTTGAAAAGGCTTTTATTTTTAGAAAAAAAAAATCAGTGCCACATGCAACTGTCTTAAACAAAGGCACAAAAAGCCCCAAACAAACTTATGAGGTTTATAAGCAGTGCAAATCCAGGGTTATTCCTTCTCTAATGAGGTTTGTTTGGTGTTACCGAGATCTGAGCCTGGGCCACTGGTTGCAGGGAACACAATGGAATTTGGAGCCTAATTAACAAAAGAAATCCCTCCACCTGTCTTTAACCAGCACACATGTTTCCAATTGGGCTCACAGCCACAAGTGGCTAAAATTGTGCTAAACAACTCTATTTGAGAGCACGTGGCAGACAAATAGCCTCCCAAGTCATGAGCCAGATCCAGATACTCAAGGAACCACAAGGATCAAAATGAGACCAAAATTAGAGACATGGGTGAAGAGGAACAGGAAGGATAATTTTACTAAGAGAAGACCTTAATACTCAGCAGCTCGGTTAGCTGTAAATGGCAGTTGTTACCAGGCTTGTGGTAATATGTCAGTGCCTGTGCTGGGGACCACCTCAGTATGAAGGGATCAGAGACTTCACCACCACCACCCCCCCTTGTCTCTCTACCAGCTGCAATTAGGACTCTCATACAACCTACTCCATGAAACCTATGCACTCCTGAGAGGTGTGGTCATCTTCTTGTCTGTACATAGCATTCAAAGGAAAACTTACAGCAAATGTCCAGTAAACTAACAACAGAGCTAAGTCAGTAACATTTTGCTCCTCAAAAGGAAAAGGTATCTCCCCCTTTTGAGGAAGGCAAAAATTCACCAGCCATCTGCTTTTATCCTATGGCTGTGAGCCTGGGAGAGTAACGCCAGTCCCATGCTGAAGTTGCTATTAGAGAGGAGAGAGCTGTGCTGTGGCACCAGGAAATTTAAGGATTTAAGTTTTATGATCCATATTTCATACGATAGCTATAGCAAAGAATCAATTTAAAATAAGCTGCAGCTTCTGATACCCAGTCACATATCTCTAGAAAGATGGAATTCGATTACTGTGGAGATACACACTCCACCCTGCCTAATACCCTGTGAATGCATGGGTGGGGAGGCAGCCAACCCACTGAACAGATCTAGTCCAAAGCCAAGTACAGAGGAGCTGGGGAATGGAGGAGTAGGTTTTGCCTGGCTAACTGCTTGAAAGTGACACTAGTTACATGATCTGCCAATTCTGCCAGGGGCAAGTTTGGGATGCTGCCCAGCTTCTCAATAACCTTGCTCTCTGCCAAGGAATCTCATGCATGCTACACTGCTAATCAACCAGTTTGGGTCCTGCTGACTGTTCAGTCCCTGCTCTCAGCTCAAACCGGTTTTAGGAATGCCAAGACTGTACCTACCAAACCTACTTCCAACAGGCATTAGCAACCCCAGCTTTCTGCTACAAAGGCTTTCTGTGCCAGCAGGCCAGTCCAAGGAGAGAGGGGCTGCTGAGACTTGTTTCCTGCTGTAAAAGGGAGTTGTGTTGCATAGCAGTGAGAAAGCAGTGATAGAAAAGTTAGTGATGAACTCACCTTTAAAGTGCTGAACATGTTGTCTGTGTGCTGGTTATTAGTACCTGCTTGGAAATCTGGGAGGAGAGTGCAGCTGTCCTTCCACAGAGGGAAAAGGAGCCATCAGACAGGGAAAACAGGGCTGCTCTCCTGAAATATCAGTAGTTGTTCTTACAAAGATCAAAGCAAGTCACAAAGTTGTCTATGTCCTCAAATCCCTCCCTCCTCCTTGCTGCTGTTGATCATCATTCAGTCAAGCGTACAGCTCATTATACCTGCCCTTCAACATGGAGCATGGCTGATGGGACTGCCTGGGACTGCACAGGCAGATGGGATGACAGCAAGCCAGGGCACAAAGCTGACAGTACAGGATTAGCTAGGCATGTGAATTTGTGCATGCAGGCCTGGAGTGGTTCTAGGTCCTGTACTCTCTTGGAGACTGTGACTCATTCATAGGTGCAGATGGGAATATACCTCCCTGTTACCAGAAGGAAGCTGGCTTGAAAAGAAAGATTTCCTGAGAAGAAGAGAGTGATGACAGAGATCTCCAAGAAGGCTGAAACTGAGACAAGAAGTCTAGGATTTAGAAAAAGTGGTTTAGATGAAAGAGGACTTGGAATAGGACGCTTGAGGGAAGAATAAGGTGCAGAAAGACAAGAGAAAGAACTGGCATGAAGAGAAGGACAGAATGGAGAGGGAGGACAGAAAAAGGACATGGGGAATGAGGAAGGAGTTCAGTAGGTGAAGATACATAACCATCAACCAGGGAGTCAGGTAATGCTTGTGGAGACTGGATGTGGAGAAGCACACATGGAATAGAGCAGCCCTGATAGCAATATGAAAACACTGCCTTGATACCCAAATGCAGAAGCCTCTCTAAAAAACAAAAAACCCCAAATAAACAAAAATGAAACAAACAAACAAAAAAACTACACACAATGCCTTGGAAACATGCATATGGATGAGCCACAAATAAAGGAGGATGCTTCACTATATTATATTTAATGTCATAATTAATATTTGTTCTTAAGTGAAATGAGCTATTGTGAAAGCCTGTGGTCTCCCGGCCAAGCATATAGCACCAGCTCTCTGGGCACCGAATGGACTTCTTCAGAATTTATCGGTCTGTATTTTCTGAACTGGAATTCAATTAGAAAAACCCAAACAACACCACAAACACACCCCTCACCTCCACACTCCCCCCCCTTCCAAACACAAAACCAACCAACCAAAAAAATCCCTAAAGAAACCCCACTAAGTTTGTTTTGTTTTAGAGAGTGACAGACTATCTGGATATTTTTTCTTGAAGTAATTTGAAGCAAGGAAAGAAAAATATATGCATTTCAAACCTCCATGCTATTAGCATTAATTGAAATCTTCTATGCTTCCTGCAGTGTGCATGGTGGAAGATCATAAAGAAAATAGTTTATCGAGTGATATTGTTTTGAAAGCTGCAGAGTTAGAAGTGTTACGGCAACGTACTCAGTCTAACCAGACCAGACTTTTGCTTCACATACAAATCATGTTAAAGCTCAGGTCTGTATCTGGCTAGAAGGAGGACTAAATGACACCTAGAAATGGAGAAAGTGGATGGCTTTGAAAATTTTAGACTGGGATTTTCAAAGTTACAGTGGGGATTTAGATGCACCATCTCATTAATTTTGACAATTATCTAAATTCCCTAGTAGGCTTTGAATAACCTCAAGTTAAATTCTTGTTGTCTTTTGATATTTCCTTTACTTGACCCAGGTTTGTCCTTTCACAGTGAAAATAAAGAGGTGAAAAAGAGTGTTCTGTGCTCCCTGCTCAAAGAGAGCTCTGCAGAGATTTCACTGCCTAAATTTGCCGTGGCCATTGTCACTGCTGCCTTCTCTCCCAAACACTCATCTCAAGCCCTGAATGCTATTTGTTTGCCATGTTGCTGACAGAAATTGTACAGATCGCTTGGGAGAGGACGGTAAATCATAACTATATGACAAGCTGCTTCTGACAGCAGGTCCCTCTTGTCCTGTTTCTGGAACCTTTTGGACTTTGTTTTATGTGTTTTTGTGGTCTGAAATATTCTATAAATCTCTTTGAACTTTCAGAACCTCCCTTTGTATCTCACTCACACAGTTCTGCAATTACCTACTGGACTGGGAAGGTCCAGTCCAGAGCTGACAACTCACTTTTTGCCTGGCTACAGTTACTGTATCATTTCACTAGCCAGCTCCTCATTAATTTTCTGTATTAAATTTTTATTGAAGAAAAAAATATTTGAGTAGCTATAGAAGATGTATAAAGAGCAGACACATAAAACCTCAAGCTCAACACTTCTCCATCTGCAAAAACATCCCTATAATTCTGACTACTTAAAAAAAGTTCTTCCTCAAAGAAATGTAAACATATAAAAACATGAGAGCTCTGTGAGGCAAAGTGGTTTACCTGGCAGAGGACAGGGATCAAGACTTTCAGCATTTTCACTGTAACTCTGCTTCTTTGTGCCCCAGTTTTCTCCTCTGAGATTTAGAAATAATAATTTCCATGAGGGACAGAAAATATATTTTGTTTGAGAAGTGAGAATGAGCAGTTGCAAACTGATAGGTGGATTGATATGAGAAGTTGTATAGGTAAAATCAGAAACAAAGGAAGTACTTTCCCTGCTCCGCAGATGACACTCACAGGTGTTAAACACATTAGGGTTTCATGCTAACTCATACATGTCACCATAAGCTCCTGGCTCCACATTTTGCATCAGTATAAATTGGTAAGTTTATTGGCATGCAAATAAAACATATGCTAGAGGCCAAGGCAGCTGAAATGACTGAATTACTGCAAACTCAGAAGCCGGCCAGGCAGTAGGAATCTCCACAGTGTGCCAGCAGTAACATGGACAAACAGCATGGAAACAAGATGGGGACAGGGAAATCTGTGCCAAGTGCAGTAGTGGGAAGACCATGAGAAGTATCAGAGCATTGGCAAGACTAAGAATAAAGACGGTTGGATCCAAGGTCCACTAGTAATTAGTCAGGCCATGAAAAATAGAGGCAGCAAAGAGGTTAGAAAGTGTACAGAAGATGTTTTATAGCTGGAGATGACTGGGAAAGAAGGAGCATTGCTCTGTGTACAATCCTTTTGCTCCATTTCGTACCACTCTGGGAAGGTTCACAAGGAAGAGAGGCTGCTGAGACCTCCACATGTTAGTGATACTGCCAGACTCTCTCTCAGACTGGACTGGTGTATTCTCTTCCCTGATGCTTTGGAGGTAGGTCCAATTACTTACTTCACTCTTTACACTCTGCCAAGGCTGCCCTGTGATCCATCACCTGCTGCTTCCCCTCTGGGTCAGCAGCGTGCTCACTCTCCAGGTGTTTCCCGAGCAGCCTTCACCCCCCACCCTCCAATGTCCAGTGAGCATCTCCCAATTGGATTCATAAATTAATTAATTAAATATACCGAGCTAATAGTGAATTGGGATAGCAAATAAGCCCACGCTCTCATGATAACTCCACCTTTACCCATCCACCCACTTTCTTTCACAACACCACTGCGTGCAATCGCTTCCTCCCACCTGGCAGACAGGGCTTGCAGCAAGCAGCTTAGGGGGTGGCATGGTGGCAGCAGGGGATGCTGCCTAGCCTCACAAACTAAACTCTACAGCACATCTGTGATGATTCGCAGAACTTGGTAATTCAGCTCAAAGTCCTGAGTTGGGGAGGTGCTCTCACTCCAATACAAGAAGGAAACCATGTGTCTGTTCAGGATGATATCTCTGTGTCCCAGCCACAAGTAGGAAGGCATATGAGAGAGCAGACCCTGATACAAGAAAGATTAATTTGGGGCTTCAAGTAGGCAGCTATTACAACAATCAACTTCAGTCCTCAGCTCTACTCTTGAAGAAACCCTTCTTTGTATTGGTTCACATTGGTAAAAGGTGAATTAGCAATGCTTCCACTCACTGCTTCTGTTTAGACATCAGAGCATTTAGACATCAGACAACAGACTGACTGTGCATAACATTATTGCCATGCTAACTCTGGACACAGACAGACCTGCAGATCACAGACCTGACCTGGGCAGAGAAACCAGCTACCCTGCTGGGAGCAGGGCATGCCTGGTGACATAGTGCTGCACTCCAGCCAGTGACCCTTGATGCTCAGCAGAGCTAAAGACCTGGGATACAGGGACACACTGGCATACTTCTAGCACAGGCTCACCCACAGCCTCATCAGGATGTCCCACACTGCATTGTTCACTCCCTGTGGACCAGCCTCTCCTGACTGTCCCACACTCAAGACAATACGGCTTTGTGTTCAGCTTTTGGGAAGGTCTAGGACACTCCAAACAAATATATGCAAATAAGAAAATGTTAGATTAGTTAAGATTACTCTTTATTACTACCTGCAAAAATGAGGAAACACAAAGCTAGGGATGAATCACTGTGTTAATGATGTCACTTAAACAGCAAAATCGTACTCATTACCCTAAATATAAAAACAAAGCTGCCCTCTATTCCACCTAAGGAGCATTTGAGAAATCGCAGAAATTGAGAAATTGTTATTGATACTTGCATATGCATTTCAGAACAACATTGCAAGCTAATTTCATTACACTATTTACTCCTTAACAGTTATTTTATCTTTGAAACAGATGAAATATATGGTTAACATACAGTTTCTTCACATCCTTGAAAGACATATGTAATGTCAGAGTAATTAGAAAACGTCTTACCCAATTCCATAATATTGAGTAGTACATTAGCAACATGCTTCATATTTTTTTCTTTTGTATTAATAACATAAGGAAATACATTAACATGACAATAATGAAAATGGACTTAAAAGTCCTATGAGTTTAAACATCCAAGGTAACCAGAGAACAATGACTCAGATGAGTGGCAAAGTGCTTCCAGTTCTTAAGCACCAAAACTGACTAGTTGCAAAGTGTTTTCAATTGAATATAGGAAAACCACTGGGGACAAAGGAAAAGGATTTTGTTCCCAAGTAAATATAGTTAGACACAATTTCACAGTGGCTTCTGTGTCCTTCCTTATAAAAAGTTTACTTTTTAAACCATTCTAAAATAATACCTTTATTTAAATCTTTAAAGCTCCATGAAAATAGTACTTCTCATTTCAATTAAGTCTACCATGCACCTGGGTTTCTCTGGAAATGAACTGTTTTTCCTGCCAGATACTTTATCAGGGTGAACATTGCCCAGGCTGTGCAGACATCTGATATACTGGCAGGTCAGGTACTTCCATGGAAGTGCAATAACACCTACAGGGCTACCTACACAGCCAGAAGTCCTATGCAAGTGTGTGGATCAACTCAGCAGCAGCTGCACTGCACACATGTGCAACTCTTGAGCTCCACAGGATAAATTAAATCCCTGAATTCTATTTAAATCAATAAAATACAGTGTGTGCACACACACATATATATTCACAATTCTGTGATATACTTCAAAAACAATTTCTGAAAGCAAACACTAAAAACTAAAAAACAACTCACAATTCTATAGCCCAGCAAGTTTTTCAATGCAGCATTTTCCAAGGCAATGCTTTTCCTCTCCCCATACAACAAATAATCCAAAGTTGCCATCCCTGCATCTGAGGTCTGCTTATCTCAATTTTAAACACATGAAAAATCACTATCTAAAGTGAATTAAAGTAGTGATGCCACTTTAGCTAAGGGTTGTGAGGTTATAGATAAAATAGCACTGGCTTCTATGGATTGATTTTTCTGGGACTTGGTAAATTACAAAAACGTTGCATGTAGTCCAGGAGTGGCACTGGAGAAACTTGAGCTCTCAGAGAATTCAACTTCTAAACAGCTGTTTGTGAACAGAGTTCAGCCCATGGCTAATGATCACTTGTGGCAGATGGCATCAACATTTTGGCCATTATAACAGCTCAAGGAACAGTGCATGCTTCTGGCAGGGGGCCCTGTAGGAGGGAGGAGGGATACATCACATGGTTGAAACTTATCGCCTTTAGGATCTTAATCCAAATCTTTCTATGCAGTTTTCAAAATGTGAGGATCTGCCCTCCATACTGGCACACCTCTGGAAAGACCCCTGCTGAAATTATATCCTCTTAAAGCAATGCTGGGTCTCAGCTCTGTCTGCAAGTGCTCTGGTTGCTGCTGGGATAGGGAAGCTTAAGCACTGCTCTACTGCAGCAATTCCTCTTCATGCTATGTATCCTAGATGTGACCCTGAAATTAAAACAGCTGAGAAAGCTCCCTTTTCACAGGATAGTGGTGTAAAGCTCTTGTTGCCAATTACTTTTTCTTAAATGGAATTATGTTGGTTGAAAATCCCCTAAACTTGAGTCGGGATGTCACAGCTTGCTTTGTCAGAGGAGTCACTTAGAGGAAGAAACATGTCCAAACAGCTCATATGCTCTCCAGGGGAGATCTGGGGTTATATCAGCTGAATAAGAGGGAAGCATGACTGCTATGAGCACCTTCTCTTGCTTTTAGAAGCTCTGTCTTCTAAAATACAGACCCATAAATGTTCAAATCCTAGTCAAGGTGTTCTGCAAGTCCATGATGATCATGGTCAGGGCAGTAACAGGGTAACTTCTTAGTCTCACAGTTCCCCCCCACTCTGGCTGGTAAAAGGGAACAAAAGTTCTTTCCATGGCTGTGATGCTGAGCACTGACAGTAGTTTGCAGTTGTGCAAGGGTCATTCATCCCAGTGTCCAATTCCCAACACTAGCCTCTCCCTGCAGCTCTACTGCAGTACTAGTTCTTTGTTCTGCACCATATCCACAGCTGTACACCAGGGAAATTCAGGTCCTGCATTTCTCAGGCTCCAGGACCCACCAACCCAGGGATACTTCAGCAGTTAATGAGCTGCCTTCTCCTTTGACAAGCATGTCTCCAGACAGGACAGTTTTGACTAGACCAAATATATTCTACATATGTTTCTGATTAGGATCCACCCTGCTGTCCCAATATATTCCCTGCATTGCTTTATGCTGTGTTACATAGGGTCAGCTTCTAGATCTACAGTAACATAATTCTCAATGACAGGGCGCAAAGCCCCAGGGCAACACAGAAAGGGAGGCCCATGCTGCTCAGATCAGATGTCCACAGACAGCTGTTCATTTGTCACCTAGGTGACATGCAAATAACATGTCAAGTTTCTGCCTGTTGCAGAGTTTTGACTTTATCTTGCTAAATTGTTTGTTCTTCCTTTAATAGTCAGCACAGCCACAGGGCCAGGAGGTCCACAAGACATTTTCAACATATGTGTTTGTGTTACCATCACCCTGATGTTCAGAGCCTGCTGGTGTGCCAAGGAGCATGTGAAACCTGAAGATGCTCTAGGGTATAGCAGCCATTAAAAAAAATAGAAGTTGTTGTTACCTACAAGCTATAATGGGTGAATGCTAGTGCTGATGGTTTTGCTGAGAGGCTGTGGGCTCTCATTTCCTGCGGATATGCAGAGTTAAGGCTCAAAAGCTCCTTGTGGGAGAAGGAAATGGCCACAGGGTCCGCAATCTCCAGATAGGATTGGGAACCCTCTCCCACTGTTCAGTGGCAGTTCAGTGCCCAAAAGCCCTCAGAGATGTTGGGGTGCAACCTTTTCTGCTGTACTTTTTGTATGCTCCATCCCTGCTGTTTGCCTCTGCAGCAGTAAATGAACTTGTTTTAGTAGGTTGGCTTTTCCCTCCTCATTTTGGGGTGTGTCATCAGATGTCTGCTGAGATAGGCTGACCCACACACAAGGCTCAAACTTTACCTAAGATTTCATGGGCTGAGTTCACCCTAGGATACGGCTATTGTGAAACTGCTTCCTAACTGCAGGCATGTTCATGTTAGCCCTAAGTGATCCAGCACAGCCTAGGTACCACGTTAAGATGCACCAGCTGTATTTTGCCTGAACAAAACTGTGTATTACATGACCTGTAACATACAGGCATTTGCCTTCTCGATTTCTATCATACAGATGGGAAATCTGAGGCACGAAACAATTCTGGGACTTGTAGTAGGTCCCCCAGAGAGCAGAGATGCACCCACCTTTTCAGACTTCGGCTCTGTCCTGTGCATTGCCAGAGCTATCTCCACTAACTGCACACACCAAAGCCAGAAACCACAGGCCATCTGTAGAAATGGAAGTGCTAAAAATGAAGTGAACCCATCTCAGAGAAGGAAGGGGCCATGGCCAGCCTGAAGAACGAGTTCAAAAGAGTTATCAGAGGGAAGGAACAACACAAGGGACTGAAGCAGGTGATCTGATTCCAGCTGGGCTACAGGGCTAGCCAATCCCATTCTCCAGCAAGGGGTATCTCTGCGATGAGGAAGATTTTGCCTTTCTTTTCTGTGCTGTGGTACTCAGCTGCCCCTACATTTTGCAGGTGCACTCAGCTGAGACTCGTCCCAGAGCCTTGCATTCAACACACATAAAAGCTTGTGCCTCCCCCTGTGCCCATGTGTCACAACAGTGTCAGCCCATGTCACCGATCAGAAGTGAACTACAACCAGGCTATTGCACAGCCTCCCAGCACGGTTCTGGCCTGCCAGCCACTGAAAGGAGGCTTAAAAAACTGACTGAATGGGGCACTTCTACAGGAAAGCAAAGATTCAATACAGGCTTTAGAGTTCAGCATTTACAATATTTTGCCTGTAAAACAGGGTTCTTAAAAGAGTGCATTTGACTTGCTCAAACTCAAAACACAGCCATTTCTCTAAACTTGTCCAAACTGAAAAGCTTCTAGTCTTACATCAGCATGACCAGAATCATAATTTGTCCTGTAGCCTTCTCCCCTCAGGACCAGTTGAGCAGCCTGCCATACATCAGACTGTAACACAGGGGCATCTGGATCTCCTGTAACCCACCACCTGGTAGCTGTTGAAATGATCCCATTTCCTTCTTGCCTTTATTTATTTATTTATTTATTTCAGTCATCTAGTCAGATTAGGTGGTTCAGAGAATTTCTTAGCAATCAAAAAAACACTGCTAAAAATGCTAAAATGCTCTTGGCTGTGTCCTGTCAAACTAAATTCAAACCTCATCAGTTTCCAACAAGTCTCTGAGAATGCTTTCAATTGATATGAAATCAAACACACAAGGGCATTTTGCTGGAGCCAGTCAGTTTTGCTGTGGGTAAATGACACCCAGCTCTAACTCACAGCCACGCTCTCCAGCCAGCTCAGTTATTCTGGAGTCACACAACCAAGTGTGCACACACAAATGTATTATCTCCCATTAGACTGGTCAATAATGGTCTTTTTATAAAATCCTGGTTACACATCAGCTGCCATCAGGAAAGAAAAGGCCATGTGCTGAATGTAAGTAGTCTAAGGGCAACTTTAGTCTGGGATTTACAGGAGGTTTTGCCTGTCAGTAAAAAAAAAGGTGACTGATCTGGTAAACTGCAATACAGTAATTTTAACTTGTGAAATGGTTAGGAGTGAAGCTAGTGTTCTTCTAGGGTATAATACAAGTCTCTAAAACATGCAGTATGTTATACATCTCCTTGCCTAGTTGGATTTTATCTGAATAGCCACTATTCTTTTGCATAAGATGAGGCACAGACCCATTTTTCTCAGGGTAGGGACTTAGCCTTCATGCAGATGCACAGGTGAGAGGGAAGAGGTTAGATGTGCCACATAACAGAGAACAGGGGAGTTAGTCTGAGCAGAACATGGTGCTGGGGCATCAGGATGGGAGAGACACTGATGCTAGAGATAGGGTTAGGACATGGCTGCTACATCACAAGAGACAACATGCTTGTAAATAGTGTGTCCAAGCCAATGCCTGCCCTCCTGTCCATGCTCCACAAGCATCTTCTTCCCACCTAGCCCCAGCCCCCCCCCAAAAAACACAGACCAAGTAGGACAATTTGGATCAAAGCAAACCCATCACACGGCAAAGCAGGGGGGGACCCAGCCCGTCAGCAGGAGCTTACCAGCTCCTCACCATTCAAGATCATCAAGATGATGCTTTCTACCACCCCAACACAGCCCACACAAACCCAAATGCCCCTCCAGAAGGATGTACCTTGCCAGGAAGTCTTCACAAGTCCCCAGGTTGAGCAGAGGAGGCAGGTCCCAGCAGGAAGGGTTACCACATCCAGGGACCTCCAGATGAAAACAAGCAGACCAGAAGAACACGTGCATGTGCTTGGGGCTGAGGGTCTGGGACAACCCCTCCCCACAGAGTTCTTCAAGTTGGGGGCAGGGAAAAGCCTCCTGCCCCTTCCCACCACGTGTGTGGGCCAGCAGGGCAAGGAGACACACAGACACTACCTACCCCCAACCACACAGCAGGCTGAACAGCCAGCCGTGTGCTGAAGGGCAATTAAATTCCTCATTAGCTGTAATTAGCAGGCACCTGACACCCCTTAACAGAAGCCAGCAGCAGAGGGGCCTTTGTCTGGCAGGAGAGAGCTAGTGGGAGGCCTGTTTTTGTGGCTTGCTTTACCAGCCCCCGTTTCTCCAAGCTCTTCATGACTGGAGTCTCACCAGAGGCAGAACCTGTGAGTATGAGCCTGATCTATAACTCATCAGAGTCAGCCAGGGACCCCCAATGATTTCAGCAGGCTGTGGATCAAGACCTTCCCCAATGATTTCAGCATGCTGTGGATCAGACCTTCCCTGAATAGGCTGGAAGTAACAGCCGAAGAGAGTTAAGTCTTGGGCTGAGCTGCAGCCACCAGCACGAGCTGATGTGGGGTTGGGGAATCCATGCTACTAACTGAACCAAGAGCAACTCCCATTGGTTATCCCACTCCTCCTGCTTGGTGCTTCTGCATTTACAGATGTACAAAATGAGGTCTACAAAAGTCTCCTTCCCTTCCTCACCAACCCTCTCACCCAGACGAAATCTTCAAGCAGCAGGAACTTCATCTCCTAGCCCCAGGGTGGATCAAAGGTTAACCTGGGCAGGGAGACCTGCCGACGCTCTTCTTGTAGTCAGACATGTTATCCATTGCACTACTGGTCCTCAGCAAATCAAATGGGTCAGACAATATCATCTTTCTAAGTTCACAGCTAGAAGGAAGGGGATCCCTAAGTGGGCCACTGACCTTTTAGTACAACTTGGTTGCTTCAGCATGCGTGGGTGGCAAACTGCTTTGTCTCCGCAAGGCTGGTGATGTGTGTGGTCTAAACGACCTTGATTATTTTCAAAGCAAAGTAATCCTGGGGATGAGGGAAACCAAGAGGCAGGGATCAATCAAAGAGAAGAAAAACTTGCAAGTGCATGCTCTTGGTCTTGCTTCACTTTGAATTGGTTTTAAATTGGACTTTGCAACTGGGTGCAAGAGTACAGGCTGATGCTATTCAATCATCTGCCAGTACTGCACTGTTCCTCCCTGTGGTTTCCATGCTCTCACTAAGCTGGTATTGATGCCTGAAGCAAACTTACTGAGAAGCAGGCAGGAGGATGTGGCAGAGTGGACAGACACGTTGGGTGGCTGCACCAGAACTGCTTGGGCAATGTTTGTTGAACAGTCAGTAAGACAAATGTTCACTCCGCTTTTTGCAGGGGAAAGGCTTTGGGTCCTCTTTAAAGCCTGTCCCATCGGCTGCCAATCTGTTTATTGTATGTCCACATCCCTTGATTAGTTCTTAAGCACCTGGCCTTCACTTTGCAGCACAGAAGCTTCCTACAAGCCCTAATGCATTTATCATAATGCATTTATCATAATGCATTTATCACAGATAGACGTGAGGGAAGGGAAGAGCTACTAACTCCCTTGGACAGACCAGATCTTTTGATGCAGGTCTATTAAATCCTAGGCTAGCCATTAAATCCCTCTAGTGCTTAGTGGTCTCCAACTGGTTCTTTAGGTCATTCATTATTTATAGTATGTGTCTGGCTGTATGGTATTTCACTACCTCTGGAGGAGGATGACAAACACAGCCGGGAATCCCTGTGTCCCCCTTAGCTTCAGAGACACTGACGAACTTCAGACTCTTTGGAGCTAATCCCATGCTCTTTTAACTCATTTGTAGAGTTACCCTTTACAAGAGAGGAAAGGATCAATCAATGTGATGTACACGTCCTGTATTTGCACTTTGTTACTGTCATATTGAGCCTGCAAGCTGGATGTAGAGAAAAGCTTATAGAAAGCAACATGCCATAAAAAAAATATTGCCATTATTTTCTAGTTAAATTTTAATCTCCAGCTGTGGTACTTGCCATGATTTCACAAGAGTAAAAAGCCCTTCACAACTGGATAAGCTCTTCCCATGAAAGCACCTACCAGTCTGAGCAAGGCTGCTCTTTTTTTTTCCTTTCTTTCTTTTTTTTTTTTTTTATATGCTGAGTATCCTGAACTCTCCAATTCCCATTCTGCAACGCAGTCACAAACTCTCAGATAATTTCTTGGAGTGTGTGTGTGGCTTTCCACTCCATCCTCTCTAATTTTTCAGTTTCTTTAAAAGTGTGCCCTATTTTAAAATGTCCACAACAAAAGTTTGGAAGGGGAGGCAATATATTTTATTAGCCTAAATAACATAGCTGGAAACACTAGACAAGCCTTTAGTTACTGAAGACTTTGCCTAATGAAAGATACTACATTCCTCCGGGGTCCCTGCCTTGCTTATAGACTTAAACCTCCTCATCTTCAGCAATTCCAGTACCCCAAAGAAAACACAGAAATTTTAGAAAGGCTGGACATTTAATCTGCACCACTACAAAACAGATTATGAGGACTGCACTGCCTGCGTTGGTTTGTTGTAGGATAGTTCAGCAGTACTAGGCAGCTCCTATTTCTTAAATATAAATCACCACTAAAACCATTTGCTTGAGTTCAAAATCAAGAATGGCATATTTGAATTGCAATAAATTAATTCTGTAGGGCAGCACAGAGAATCACCAAAAACTACATTAAGTCAAGGGGGCTATAGTAGATATTTTGATAAGCTGTTGTCAGAGCACAAGGCAGCTACTTTTAAGCTATATCTTTAATCTTTGTCTGGTTACAGATAATGGGTGAGCTCCCTCTACCTCTTCCTGATTTGTCTCCTCAGCCTAGGATTGGGGTAAAACATTCTCCCACCTTCAGGCAGGTTTTGAGATACAGCTGTCCAGGATGTACAGTGGCCACCTGAGCTGAGACCCTGCAGTTTTGTTTCCCAGCAGCTCATGCAGTACCTGGAGAACAACCTAATGCTAAAATTTCACATGTACAGAGAAAAAAACATTTCAGGAAAGCATCACTCCTAAAGAGAATGAGGCAGATTGTAAATCTATCTAGCTCAGTCTCCCCTACAGCTGGGAAGGTCTCTCACTTCAGATTCCCTCCATCCATCTTTTCGGCATTGGCCTGTCACCACAGAAAGCTGCTGACAGACGGTCCCGATTCACACAGCCATGCAGGAAATCCCAATAACCTATTATCACTGTGCAGGAATTCATCCCTGACAGACATCCCTGCCTACCAGTGTCTGCAGTTCAATACACTGAAGTCCCACCATCATTGTAGCTGCATCTTGTCTGTATAGTTTAAAAAAAAACTACTGAAAAAATCAATCAGCAGCACCATGAGACACACTCTGCTTTGTTCCATAATACTAGTGGCATCTGCCTGTACCTGGGAATGGTTTGTTCTTTTTCTCAGAAAAAACAGACTTCAGAGAAGGTCATAAAGTTGCAATCAGAGTAGAGCTGTCCTGTGATCCTTCTCACCCAGCAGCTTGTTCCCAAGAGCAGCATGGACCTGGCAAAGCAGCTGTGAGATAATCCCTCAATAGATCCCACTTGGTAATAAGGATTTCTCTACCTGCCCCTATAACCATCTCAGCAGACTTGCATGAATACAGCCCTGTCCACCACAGTTGCCCTGACACCAGGGTAAGGGAACACATACTGTCATTTCTGTTCCTGCAACACAAGGGCGATAGGTTGTACCAATACAAAAGGTGTCACATTCTCAACACTAAAGCTGAGGTAATACAACTACTTTGGCTTAAACACAGAATTACATCTTTACAACATTATACTGACTAAACTTTTATGAGTAGACCAGGACATAGAGAGTGACCAATTGAAAAACAAAGTCTAATAGTACAATGAGTAAAAAAAATCATATTCTGGATCAATTATTTACATGCTGCCCAAAACCCCACATCCTTAGACCTGGTAAGGAAAGAATGTTTATTTTATGGTTAAAGAAAGATACCAGGAGATACAAAAAGCTATTTCAGACATTAAATGAAAGCATTCCTGAATGGTGAAAACCATTGTGTACAGAAAGGGTACAGAGAAGGAGCCTTTGAGAAACCTGAATAAGAAAATAAATCTCCCTTTATTTGCCTTGGAGAGACTTTTTTTGATGTCAGCTCAACATTTCTTTGAAACCTTTACCATTGAGTTGCATAGTGCAAAAGGGAAACAGAGATGTTTATTTATCAGCAGAGAATCGCAGGCCTGTCTCTGGCCTGCCTAGGATGGGCTCTGTCCTCTTTACAGCTGCTGCGATGGCGGATACCTCTCCTAACCCTGGATAACGGTATTGTCCAGGATAAGGAGCCCCAGCAGCAGCATGCAAACCCCATCTGGATCTGGGGCACCCAGAGGGACAGTGTGAAAATATTCACAGCAAAGGGTGAAATGGCTTGAAATTGCATTTGTCATGTTCTTTTCCTTATTAACATAGGAATATCCATTTTTTTCCTGTTCCCTTCCCCAGGATGATGGGAAAAATCACCATATTTCCTGAATGACTGAGTGGAAAAAAAGACTATTTGGAGTTAAAAATGAGCTCGTAATGCAAAGCTAAAAAGACAAGGTTTTCTCATGTATACTTTTAGTGCAAAACCAAGCCTTCCTGTTAAATTCCTTGGTAATTTCATAATGTAAGTCACCCAACACAAAATGACTGAAAAATACATTAACTCCTTGACTATCAAGGGCTACAGCTTATGACAAACTCAGTATTTTGTCTTCTCAGTCCCTAGCCCTAGTCCCCACCGCCCTCATCATACGTGAACCATGCAGAGAAACAAACTCCCTCCACAGTGGATTCTCTGTGGGGTCTGAAACCATGAGTGCAGGGACCACAGGTGGGAGGTTTATACTGCCAACACCTGGTAGTGGGACAGAGGCTGGGATCTCACACAGGCTGCTCTCAGATGACAAATGATCTCCAGCATGAACTGCATTTGGGCTGGTTCCTAGAAAGAAAAAACTTGAACCACTTCATTACTGTGTTTGGATTTTCTTCAAATGTGTCTTCGCTGGCAGTGGATATGTTTCGACATGCACTCATTAACTAGCCTTCCTCCTCCTGGGGACTTGAATGCCTGAATGCATAAATTTCCTTTTGCCCAGAAAATGTAATTCTCTGTTGTCACCAGTGCCAGCAGTTGTTTATAATGCTTTAAAGAGAGCCTTATGCCTCTTGTACATCACTGTATTCTTCACAATCTCTCCCCAGTTAATAGCTGTATACAGCAGATGGGGAAACTCAACCAGGTGGCAGATCTTCTAGCACCCAGGAAGCTCTGGGCACTGCTCCTGGGGTTACACTTGGGGCATGTGCAGTGAGGGGGCCTGGAGAAGCAAGGGGCACAGCCACAGCCTGGGACAAGAGCGCATCGCTGCAGCCTGTGACCTGAAGCAGAGGCTGCAGAGCATTGCACCATTTGTACATCATGGGAGAGCAAATCCTGTCACCCCAGCAGGTGCTGGCCCTCCTGAAACCAGGTCTTAAGTGGCTTCAGACTGAAGCAGTGCTTTCTCTGCCAGGAAAGTTCTGATCCATTTTCCCCAGCATCACAAACCTTTATGCCTTAAACCAGCTTCTTGCTTTCAGAGACTGGTTTCAGGAGACCAAGATGCCCAGCTTACAAACTCAAACTGTTTTGTGCAGGTGATCTCTAAAATGAAAACTAAATACATCTCCCTTAAGATGACCTATTAATATTGATCCAGACTGAGCAAATAAACTAATGTACTTCTATTATTTGGATGGCTAAATATTTCTAATTAAGAGCACTACGAACAATACATAATATGTTTGCTTTGGAAGGAGGCTAAGGATTTAAAGCTCATGTTAGAAATATTAGCTCCTGTCACTAATGTGACTTGCTGACTTGAGCATTTATTTTTTATGATTTTTTCCCCCCATTCCCTCCAATTTTTCAATTAAAACTTAATCGCCTGCCTGCTCACTCACTGCAGAAGTGATAGGGAGATTATAAGCTATCATAAAACCTTCTCTGGTCTCATATTTCTGTCTGGCAGCACAGAAAAAAGGTCACTTCTAGTACTGGCCTATACACTAAGCCACACTTTTATTGTAATCTTGTGGCTTAAGCACTTGCTTTAGGAATGTGCATGGGTACTGGATGGTGTGTTCATGTCCCATCTTTCTTCAGGTTTGTGTGAGTATCTTCTAGTGAGCTGCATTACCATCTCATCAGCACAAAACAGGATCCAGCTCTTGGGTGACATACTTCTTGTGCCTTCCTCTGACTCGAGTATGTTGATCTGGTTTTATGGCTTATTTCCTTATGTTGACTCAAACTGAGGTTGTTTCTGTATATGTGAGATGAGTGAGGAACAGCAGACCTGTGTCCTGGCTGAGCAGCCGCCAAGTGGAGGGAAATTTCTGCGAAGATCACTACCTTGCTATTGAAAACAGGCTGAGTATGGACAGCAGACCACCTTACCTGCTCAGAGACAATAACAGCCTTGTGCTATTGCATTCATTTCCTTAAATAAACCTGTAGTTCCAAAATGAGCAAGGACTTGTTTATGCTTGCAACCAGAGCAGTGGCTGGAGGGAAGCTATAAAGGGAGTTTACATGTGCAATGATAGCAGCAAGAGAAGAGATTAGACAAACAGAAGATCATTTACAGCATCATGTGCCTCACAAACCTCTCCTGGCAGGAGATGTATTATATCCACTCCAAAACAATTAGCTGGCTTGACAAGCAGGGAATATCAGTGGGGTAAGTAGCAAGGATGGTTTGTCATTGAGACCCCTAGGCTATCAGAAGAGCAGAGGCCAGGGTTTTCCTGGACTCTTTTATGGACAGCTGTTTATTTTTAAGAATTAATTTATTCTTCCTGGTGTGTTTGGTGCAGTTGCCAGGCTAAAAGACCTGCTGTGAGCATTAACAGGAGGGAGCAGCCAGGAAGACAAATTAATTTAGTTTCCCTGCTTTACTGAGTGTGGTGGAAGTCAGAATCTTGGATCTACCTTGTGCAGACAGAAGAACAGGGCCTGGAAACATCACAGCGGTCCTCTGCAGACACGAGGCATAAACTGCCATCCCTGAGCAGGCTTTCACTCTCCCTGCCTCCAAAAGGGAGCACAGATACTCCTGAAATAAGATTTTCACTTTGTACTGCTGTAAATGCAGAGAATCATTCACCTGCAAGGATCTTTTCTCCCAAGATGCTGAACATGGGAATCAGCGCAAGGCTTTTCAAGGGGAAATCTCTCCTTCATCTGCACTTTTGGGGATGGCAAATTTTACAGATGCAGCAGAGGTGGTCCTGAGATAGAAGTGTAAGGAACCAGTGGGAATTTGAGGCCCCAGGAAATGTTTCAGAGTAGCTCTTTGCTCCTTCAACTCTCACCTATTTTGTACAATCCCAAACACAGCCCTCCTGAACTCTTGCTCTTCTCACGGACTGGAACTGCCACATACCTGGGAAAACCCCATGCAACAACCAGCTACCCAAACTATACCACAAAGGAACAAAGTGATACACAGAGCTTGATGAGTCTGCAGTGCCCTGGAGAAATCTCAGACCTGCTGGCAGAGCCACAGAGACCTGGTGCCCACTGTCCAGGCAATGGTCCTTCCCATGGACCTGGTTAGCTGCTGGCTATGTTGAAGACGTGGGCGAGGCAGCATTTATCTGAACTACAGATTCATGAGTACAGCTGCTCTGTATCTTTGTGAAAAATATTACTTGTCATCTCTTTTTATAGATAGTAGACAGTTTTCATCCAGATCCTTTTGGCATTCCCAAGAATTGCCCAGATAGCTGGATGAAAAATGTTTGCAACCACTTTCCATACCTGATTGCTTTTCCTCATTTGAGCCTGGTCTCTTAGACCCCATGGCATTGCGCCCATTTCTGATTGGGAGGCTGAAAGATTTTTAAAAGGAGAAAAGTAAACAGCAGATAATAATAATATAACCTTTCTGCCAGGTGGTGTTAGAGTAGGAACAGGCAGAGTCAGACAATGTCTAGAATTTCCATTTAATATAACTAAAATAAATGGTTCTAGCCTCCACCTAATACCTTGCCCTCTAGAGTTTTAGAAATGCAGATTGTAAATCCCTGATCACCTTTAATGCCTGTTATTTTCTGAGCCCAGAGTTTATGTTACTCATCAACTGACTGAACTAAAACCCTTCCGAGAACTCCAGCTTCTTGGTAACAATTCCCCTAAATCTCACCTGCCAAATAATCCAGTGTCACTTCCTTCAAATAGTAGTGAGACACCTTAGCTACTGTCTTTCTTATGGAGCTCTGCCTTTCTTCCCTTGAAGGACACTCCATCCACTACTACCACCTAGAAGAGACTGCCTTAGTAAAGGTGTAACAATAATTAAAAAAAGATCACATGCAACATGCTCCTTCAAAACAGACTTGTGACTTGTTCGTGATCATGATGCTGATCAATGAGGTAGCCATTTAGTGCAGTTGCTAGTCCAACCAGTCTCATTTAGGCTTCCCGTTGCCCTCTGGAGTAGCTTGGCTAATAGACAGCGGAGAAAGTAAAATTTTGGCTGAGAAAAGATGCAAGGATCTCACTTCTTGGCTGAAGGGCTGTGTTCCCGTACGAGTGCATCCACTCAGCATCCTGGCAGAGGGACCTCTGAGAGATGTGTTTCCCATGTAAAGAAAAATAACAGGGGCTGAAGTGCTTGATGGTGACCTCTTAAAGCTTAATGTTATCCAGCAGCAATACTGTGGTGTTTGAGGCCCTACTACCATGGAGGAGAGCATGAGCATCTATCCCTGAGAAAGTATCACCACGCAGTGGAGTTTTATTTGGAAACCAGAAAGTCTCACTGTGGTTTGTGAAAGGATTTTCCTTCACTGTCCTCATCATTCCAGAGCTACAGGCAATCTTTTAGATAGACTGGATCCATGCCACAATGTGCCTTGAAGATTTAGTCTGAAACTTTACTTGATTCTCATGAGGAAAGTTACCCAAATATGGCCAGTGTCTGGTGTGCAGCAGTTTTGAATTTCTTTATCCTCAGTGACTCTCATCCTGACAAAAATGGAAAGGTAGCCCTGTCTACGCATTAAATATCATGGGAAAAAATTCTAAACTGCTACTTCTTAATCTCCCACCAGACAATATTTTCCAAGAGTTAATGAAATAATGGCAGAAAATCTGCTAATAGGTAAAAAATATTATATGGAGTTCCAGATGGAGGGCTTTTTCTTTTTTCCATGGACCCAACTCAAATTCAGCATTTGTGATACAGAAGATATATTGTCCATGACACCTCAACAGCAGATTTTGCAAGGAAACTGTCAGGAGAGACTGGGCTTTCCATAGTGTCCTCTCACCTCCCTGCTGAGAGTTGAATAGATCAAATTTGTTTCCAAAAGCAATAAGCCACTTAATTGATCCCAAAGCTTATAGATGATTTCGAAGTCAAAGCAACTGGTTTCTTTTAATACAAGACAGATCAGAAAAAGATCCTGCTTTACTGGGTCAGCAGAGGAACCAAAGCAGAAGTTGTTCCCTGGAAGATCAGGTAGTCGCTGTCTCCTCTAATGTCCTAACCAGAGCTGACCTGGTTTTCACATGCTGGACTGCTGGGTGGAAGATCCAAAAACCACTATAGACAATCATGCCCTGAGCCCATGAAGACCACAACAGTATTTGAGACACCTGTTTAAAGGAAAACATCTCCTTTGGGCACCTGCACACGTGTTCCCTGGTGTGTGGATCCCATGGTTTGTAATGGACAACTGCTGCTTCAGCTCACTGATGCCTCACTCAGGCTCATTGCCTCAGATTCAGTTATGACATGGATTTGACTATTGTACTATCCTAACACAGTTATAGCAGTAGTCTCACAGCTGGGTTTGCTGAATTTTACACAGTTATGTTTACTCAATTTAACAAAATCCACTGAAAACACTCATAATAAGTCCTTTGCCACTTTTTTTTTATGCATTTGCAGCAGGACTGTTAATTTGGAGAGCAAATATCTTCAACTAAGGCATTTAAAGGCATTTTAAAGGCTCAGTTTCTGAACAAATGCCTCTGTCCCTCGTTTCCCCCACATTACAGACGCCAGCAGACAGAGGAAGAGACAGCCTCATTGTGTTCCTCTTCCCTGAACTGCAAAGGAAGAACCTTGAAGCATTCTTGGGCTCGTGGCTTCATGCCCAGGCAAACTGCATGGCTGGCAAGAGAGAAGGCAGTGGAAGCATGTATAGGGCTACAGCTTTGTTTGTGAAGCTACAAGTGAGCAAAACCCACAGGGTGAAAGGAGATTTTAAGATACAAAGACTGTTTGCTGCCCCAGGTAGAGATCCTACAAAGACTTTTAAGCATCTGAATCCTATTTTCTATAGATGATCCAGATCTTAAAAATAGTAGCATCTAGGGAGTAACAAAATACATTCACTTATGGTTCTGCAACAGTTTGGGTCAGGAGTTCAGACCATTGGAAAAATACCTTGGCCCTGAAAGGAAAAGGAAAACCCGGAGACCTCATTGGTTTTGGGATAGAGGCTGGGTAGTCCACATTTCTTTGGAGGCTCATTCAGCCCTTTCATTTATACAGCCACACTTTACCACACGTGTCAGGTGTACCTCCCTGGTAAACTCTTCTCCTTCCTGGCCTTTCAAGTGCAGGATCTCACCTGCTTGGATGTCTCTGAATGATGCTCATAGGAAAACAACTCTTGAAATGCCAAACAGATGTGGAAATGCATCTGAGGAGGAATGTATGGGTGATACACATCTGTCATCACCCCTTTCACCATCTCACCTCCTCCCCTTTCATCTACTGCCCACCTCTGCCAAGCTACAGAGAGGAGAGCTAGATGAAATGAGAGACAGAATCCTGTTTAACCTGACCTCTCTTTCTGCAGTGTGAGCTCTCCACTGGTCTTTACCTGGCTGTGTGAAATTCAGCTTCGGTTCACTGAACATTTACTTTAAGGTGGAAGTGTAGTGCTTAGGTATTTGGGTTAAGTTCCTGATGAAAAGCTGGTCCACCTTAACAAAGAGCATAAAGATATGAAATCTCAGAAGTCATTTGTACTTACATAGAAAAAACACAGTCACCACCACCACCCACATGTGCAGCCAGTCTAAAAGGTTGTTACCTTTATTTTCAGTTGCTTACATTTTTTTTTTATTTCATTTTCTTTTTTCTGACCTCCTCTGAAAAAAGTTTTTTGTCAGGGGAAAATGCTTTTTTTTTTTCAAAACAGATGTTTTTCTGGTGAGATTTTTTTGTAACAAAGACATTCTTCTGGCAAAATAAACACAACCCTTATTATAGTGATTATCAGAATTTTGTTTGATGGAAATATAAATCTAGGTAGAAACTAATAAGCAGTATGCAACCAGTTTCTAGTTTAAAAAAAATAAATAAATCACATTCTCTCCCAAAAAGTACAAGAAACTTGCAATGCATCCCTAAGGACTGTGTAAAAATACACAGATACAGTAAAAATTTCTCAGTAGAAGTTAAAAATAAGATCACTGTGAAACCAACAGTGACACCATCTTCACTTTCTTTTAAGAAGAGTTTTTTTTTTCTCCTTCAACCAGTTTTCCTACATGGTAAATTCCATATTCTATGGGTAATTGAATAGTTATATTAACCAAAACTCTCCTACAATCTTCTTAAATTATAGGCATTTCCCTGCAAATGCTTTGAAAGTCTCCGATTTCCAGTGCTTTCAAAACAAAGACCAATTCTCTTTATCCCATTCTTCAATGCCACATGGGACAGAGAGCACATTCTTCTTGCCCATATTGAGAAAAGAGGGGACATGATTTGCATCTTGCCTGTATAATAGCTCCACTGCCTGCAGTAGACTCACTCCTAAATTTTTACCACTGCAAAGTGAGACTTAAACTCTTCTTTTCACAGTGTCATTTGCTCTTCTGTAGAAGTCCACAGAGCCAGAATGGGGATTTGAATCACTTTGGTGCCTTCCTCCCAGAGGACCTGCTGTGAACATATTGTGCCCACCCTGCTCCAAGGCTGGGTCCTGAAGATATGGCTATGAAAGTGCACAGCTTTCTACTCAGAGACGAGCTGTACACAGATGAGCAAATGGTGAGAAGGCCCCTGCAGCAGCTGAGACACTGGCTGGGTGGTATGAAGCCTGGGAGTTTCTCTCACTGAGGTGGCCTTGGACCATTGTTGTCACTGCCAGCACAGGGGA
This sequence comes from Aegotheles bennettii, assembly GCA_013398125.1. Taxonomy (NCBI): domain Eukaryota; kingdom Metazoa; phylum Chordata; class Aves; order Caprimulgiformes; family Aegothelidae; genus Aegotheles; species Aegotheles bennettii. The sequence goes on from VZRW01002875.1 coordinate 466,322, forward strand.
CCTCTCAAGAGCTGAAACATTTCACTAGGGCTGGTTTTGCATTCAGTGTGGGTGCAGAGACCTGTGTGGCTGTGAATCCATGTGTGCTTTCAGATGTCAGCTCCTTAGACTTCCAGTAGGGATTTGGGGAACAGAGCTGGGTACCAAGTGAGATTCTTCAGGGCAGTGTTTCTCCAAGGAGGCTCCCTTAGCTTCGGACACAGAGCTGGCAGCTTCCATCACTTCCCACAGGCAGGAATGCATAGCTGGAGGGGGGTGGGGGTGGTGTCTGGAGCCCAAGCACCTCCAGTGAGAAACCTGTGGGAAGAGAGTGACTCCTGTCTCCTGTCAGTCTGAATGCTTTGGGAGCCAGGATCCCCACCACATGTGGAGACAGAACACCACCAATGAATAATTTGAAAAAGCAGCACTTGCCCCCATGTGCTGAGATTCTGCCCATCCCTATACCCTCTCTGTGGGCAGGAGAGGCACAGCTCAGCTCTCTGCTGCGTGCCCAGGAAAGCTTCTCCATTTCTGCTTCCTTGCCACTACAAAGCATAACTACAAGGCAGAAGCAAGGACTGTTGATAAAACTAAACAAAGCAAATCTTTACTTAATAAGAATGGGCTGGATATGATCTTAGTGTACCAGAATTTGTGAAATAAGCTCTAGTTTAGGGAATAATAGGTGACCTTTCTCTTTTTAAGAGAAAGAGGCTCTTGGCATTCTTTGGTTCTTAATTTGCCTGAAACCTGAACCATGTTGATACAGATCTTTTAATTATTGTTCTCTTTTGACCTGGACAAAGCATTGTGAGAAGGCTTCAAATCAATCATTCCACCACTTTGACTGAGTGCTCACCTGTTCAAAGGTTTGGTCTTGGTTGGTTTATTTTTTTGAAAAACTTGCAAGCAAGCAGAAAGATGGAATATTTTCTACCATCAGTAAGCCCTTTCAAGCAGCCATTGTAAGTCCAGGAGAAATGCTTGTTCTATTCACTGATCCAAAAGCCCAGAATTAAATTCCCAGAGACAATAATAATTAAAACCAGAACAAAACACATGAAAAAAAAAACCCAAAACAAAACCATGACTTGGTTGATTGCATTGGAATGAATTTGACCAACAGATGGCAGCTATGAAAAGTAAGATGGGTCACTTTCTCAGCCATGTAAACAGAATGAAAGCACTGTAACACATCTGCTGTGTAAAAATGTTATTAGTCCTGCTCTTGAGGCAAGTCATATAAAAAAACCCTTCTCAAGTCAATTGGTTTTGGCCTATATGCAGTAGAAAATGCTGTGCATAGATATTTATCACCGTGCTGCAGTGTTTCCTGATCAGCCTGTGACTTTGCAGTTTCCAGGGAAATACAGGTTTTATTTCCTCTGTAGGAAACCTTTTGGCACTCTGAGATTCAGGATGGAAATGGAGGAGAAGGTGTAAATGCAGGAATGTGCAGGGACCATTCTGCCAGAGGACATGCAGAGGGCTGGAAAGATCCCAGGAATAATAAAAACACCAATATGCAAATAGCAAAGCCTCAGGAGAAGTGACAAAATGTCTCATCAGATTAATGTGTTAGGGGCCAGCACTCAGCCCAGGAACATTCAGAGAAGCATCCCTGTCCTACCACACAACACAGGCTCCCGGCCACCAAGTGTATGTTTGGACATGGGCACATAAACCTTTCCTCTGAAGATGCCTAAGCAAAGCCAACAAACATCTTCAAATACCAGGTCAGTCAGACATGGCCAGAAGCGGGAGTGGGCAAAGGCTTGCAGTAGAGATAGAGTTTCACTCCTGGTGAAAGTCTCAATTCAGGTGGCAATTTTTAATTGAAAAAATTATAAATCTGTACAAGATGTTTGTTTATTATTTGAATGATTTCTAGGTAAAGCAATGAGACAGAAGCATTAATGTCAGAGCCAGCGTATCTTGATTCCCCCAATTCCTAGGGCAGTGGACTGAAGGCGGAGTGGGGCGAGCTCATAGGCTTCTATGAACTGCACACACCAGAGGCAGTGTGTCTGAGCCTGGCAACGGATTCCTGGGAGGAGCAGGAGGTGCTGTAGTGTGGAAGGATTAACTACCAGCTGTAGTGAGCAGTACAGATTCATTGCCCACCAGGAGAGGGGAACCACTTTTCCAGTGTGGGATTTGCAGGTCCTCAGCAGTGCTCTGCCTGCTGGTCCCGAGCCAGCTCAGCAAGCTGGTAAAGCACTTCCTTCCCTTCTTGTGTAGGGGCAGCATGCTGGAATTGATGGTGACATATGTCCTCACACATAGCCCCAGTTTCAGACAGAGCTTGTGGACACCTGCTCAATATGAGTGATGACTGCAAAGAAACTTCCCCAAATCAGCCTGTTTTGCTGTGACTTGTGTTCCCCACATGCTGCAGCATTCACATTGTGAGGTGCTGTGCAGGGAAGCAGAGAGATTATTAGAGGCTGTCTTTAAAACAGCTAATGATGATGAGTTGAGCCAGAGACCCAGTGGGGTCTGATTGTGTTGCCATGCAGGCTATTTCTAGTGGAACTGAGACAGAAGCTGTAAATGTCAGGAATTTGTCTGCCAAATGTAGCATCATCTGTCAGCAAAGCCTGCCAATGTGATGCCTGTGATTGGGAGAGGTAGTTAGGTGAGAGATTGCTCACTGAATCAAAATGATTTATCCTGGATTATATGGACATCTGCAGCCAGCCAAGGAAGAAACAATCCGCTTCCAAAGAGATGGACTATTTGTAGGGACACAACAAAAGCACCATGGTTACACTGCTGACTGCAAGGGGTTTTGCCAGTGCTTGGCAAGCGCAGGCCATGTTGTGTCCCCATACCTCTCATCTCACTCACAGCTCTGTTTGCACAGCGTCATCTCTCCAGGCATCAGAGCAGCAGGAACCAGGACTGCTGACTACCTAGATTTTGCAGCTGATATGAGATTACTCTGAAAAGTCACAATTCCTGGTGGGGAGGGATTCTTTTTTTTCTTCCTTGTTTTTCTTTATTTTCTCTCCAGAACAGCTTCACATAGTGAGTCTGAATTTAATAAAGATCCTGCCGCAGCCAAGCTGCTCTCCAGTCTAGAGAAATGCAGATACACACGCTTACCTGAATGCCTATTACCCAAGCTGGTTTGCATGCCATTAATGAAAGTGAAACCTTACAAGTAAACTCAGTCCCGATATCAGTGCACCTCTGAGCTGTGTTTCCTTTTCTCTTTTCTTTCCCTCACCCACACTCTCATGCATACATTTTGCAGACCTGATCTGGAAGCAAGAAGGAGCCTCGTTCCCTATACCATCGCTTTGCAGCACCATGGCAGTTCCTGACACAAGTGCCAGTACAGAAGACCATCCATAAAATCCATCAGCTCTCACAATCTCATCTGTTGCTGGAGCAGCAGGCAGTCAGGGGACCTGGGTATTTCTCAGCTCGTACTTTAGACTGTAAATAGATCCTTGGTGGGCAGCAGCTCTGCCCATAGACAATCCAGCCTCTGGGCTTTCACATGAAGGAACACCTTCTTCTCCCATAAACTGCAAGAGGCAACACCAGTTTCTTTTCTTCATAAATCTGCCAGACTTTCTCAGATGCTTTTAGTGGATGCAAGAGCTGTTCCCTGTTACGGCATACACAGTTCTCTCTGTCCACAGGATTCATATGTTTTTAAGTCCAAAAGGAAAAATTACATTCAAAAAATCTGGTGTCTGACATCACATCGGCTGGTGAACATCACTCCTGTGATGGGGTAAGCCCATCCTTCTGCTGAGGAAAGCCATATTTTAGAGAGACACCTGGTCTCGATTTAAAGACTACATGTGATAGGGAACACTGCATAGCCTCTAGTAAATCATTTCAGTAGTTAATTTTCTTTACTGTAAAAAAATCTGCACCTTATTTCCACACTGAATTGGTTTGGCTTCAGCTTCCAATTCCCTGGATCTGCTTGGACCACATCTCCAAGAGAACAGCTCTAGCACCGAGATATCTCCCTCAGCAGCTCATGTAAAGCTGGATCTGGTCACCTTTAAAGCTTTGCTTGAAGTACATCTGCAAAGTCTTTTTATAAAAGGCTTAACCCACACACAGCCACATGTGCTGAGCCAACCAGAAAGAAAAGCAGATGCGTAAGTCAGGCTCAAAGACCACTCCAGCCCAGTTTCTGACAGTAGCCACCCACAGGTATTTAAAATATAAAACCCAAGGGTCACCCTTTGTATGACAGATCTCTCCAAATTCACTCCTCAGGGGTTTATAGGTACCAAGCTGAAGGTCATAGTGAGGTTTATCAGCTGAGGCATAGGGTTTGTGTTTGCATGGTTTCCAGTCTGCTTGGGCACAGGCAGATTGAACTCACCTCTATTTGCACAGCACTTCACAGGCATATCCTTAGATAAGCATAACGGATGAGCCCTCAGGGCAGGTTTCCCAGGTACCTACTCACCCAAGTTTGTTATCTCACTATAAAACTTGATCGAAGATCTGTGATTTCTCACCAAGAGTCCCCAGTCACTTTCCCCTAAGATTTCCCTACAGAGTGTGTGACCAGGACCATGGCTTGGTACCTATCCAGTCACACTTGTACTAAATTAAACACAGGGAAAAGGCTTTTGGCTGCATATTGGCTGTCTCCTGGACCCACAGCTCAGCATTGCTGGCTCATTTTACACCACCACTACAAATGCCCTAAATTGACAGTATCTGGTTTACATTTAAAGCAGTTTATACAACTCCTTTGGCTAGGGTTCTACAAAATTTCCAGTGATGTATATAGCCAAATACAAAAAATCAGAGCATATTATTATGCTTTTCCCTGACAAATATCACATGTTTCTCTTCTCTGTTTCCTATTACCGTGATGGCACATAGGCACACCAGTCTCAGACCAGGACCCTTTCTGCGCTCGATGCTGTACAGATACAGGAAGAAAAAGCCACTGACTCACAAGATTATGACAGCAAACACAAGTGAGGCCGGAGTCCTCTGGGACACACCTCCTCCTAGAATGAAGTGGTGCTTCCTCCCACACATGAAGGCACAGGGCACAGAGACCATCGGTAAGTTTCAGATATACTGACTTACTGGCCAAACCATCATCTCGTGAGTTTGGCCAACTTTGAAATGCATCAAGCGCTAGCAAAGAAGCAGGCAGCAAACTCTGCTGCTGACTGGCAGCTCGGGATAGGCTGTGAGAGTGATGGGGGAAGAAGGGCTCGTTGATCCCAACAACAGCCCAGTCTAGGAGCTCCACTCCTCTTCCAGATGCAGTTTGGACAGGACATAAGGCTTTTTATTGCTGTCTGAGAAATGTGCTGAGCAACTCCCGGCTAAAGCCATGACAGGGAACTTCTGGCACCAAGCCCATACCTGGTGTAACCCAGTAAGGATTGCTGGCAGAGTGCCTCCATAGTGGGAGGTAGGCTGCAGGTCAACACCCAATTTCATGCTGGTAGACCAATGCCAACACTTACACATCCACGTATACATCCAGAGGGCACATATTTGCTCAGCATACTCCGCTAACAACATCAAGATGATTGCTGGAGCAAAATGGTACTTGGGAAGCAAACTGATTCTTACTGTGACATTGCTGGATTCAACTCCATTTGCTTATGCCCATCTGCTCTCAACAAAGTAAGCAGCACAGGAGAAAACTGGCCATGATACAAACTCCTGGGAGTGCTGGTAGGAAGTCCTGAGCTTTCTACAAGCATTTTTGTGGTCTGATTTTTAGTTGCAGAAATATTTGTGGAGAGCAACTAAGAGTGGAGAATAGCATCAGCATGGCTTCCCATCTTTTATCACACTCATATTTCCATATTTTCCTCCTTTGTTAGATTAACCAGTCTGATAAGTAGGTCACAAAGAACTGGTGGAACATTTTCCCAGTTACAAAATACAACCCAGCAATACGACTGCTTGTTTTTAAGTTGGTACCATTACTACTGAACCACTCACTTGCAACACTGGAATTTCTTGGTACCTTCTGTAGTAGGCTGTCAACAGGTGGTGCTCCCTCAGTATCAGACCTTGGAACCTTACACACACTGACAGTGGAAGCTGTGGCTGGAGGACAATGTGGGGCTAAAACCTTAGCAGTTTGCTGTTAGTTGCAAGCCTAGGGTCCAGCTCCCTTAACCCCAAATCTCATACCTACTACTGGCCATGGTTTAGCAGATGATCACCAAGGCAAGACTGGCTCAACCCCCTGTACAGTTAGAATGTGCCACCCGTGTCCATTGCCTTCCCATACAAAAACACAACAGAAATAGATACCCTTCTAATTTCTAAGAAAGGAGAGCAAAAGAGAGCAAGTTTACAAACTGGCCTCCTCCCTCCTCTTTCTAATAGCTGCACAATCGCTTTATGAACTCAGTAGTCTGTTAATACAGCAATTATTTACAACACCTGCTGGGCAAACACAAGCTAGCTTACAAAGGTACCTAGGTGAAGCTGATTGTTGGTTTGTAAGTGATCAGGAAAAACTGCAGTGGTCAGGATGTTTTTTTCTCCTGTAAACCTGTTGCCCTATAATAAACCCAAAGATCCCAGGATACTCACAACATGTGCTAAAATCACAAGAAAAATTCCCAAGTGGAAAAATTGGAGAGAGCATTCACTGAGCCCTGGGATGCTCAGGGAGCAGCCCTTAACTTAGTATCTTTAGCACACGTGTACACTTTCATTCTGACTGACTAGGAGAGAAGGCTCTAGGAAAAAGAAACCAAACATACAGCAATAACTTCACAAAACAGAAAGCTGCCAATTATCCAGGCCCACTGCTGTAACACTGACCCTGCCCTGACAAGTCTTCAGCCAAGATCATGGGACTTTCTGCAGCTCTCAGCTCTGGCAACATGCTGCAGGAATTGCAGCTGCTTTTTAGTGCCTGGGTATCACCTCGGTGACAGACATTTCTTAGGAGCTCTCAGAGCTGTGCGACTGCCCTCTGCACCATCAGCCACCAGTTATCCGGGTGTTATGGTGCATCAAAAGTCACCTCTAACACCACCTTCCATCATATGTCTGCAGGCTGTGTCACAATTCAAGCCTGTGCATGGTCATGACGATTTCTGAACAGTCACTGGAGGGCTGAGGGGCTGCATTTATACTTTCCCTCTCCATGGCTTAATGCTCTTTAACCTCACCAGATTTCACCCACTGGAGGGACAGACATCCCAACTTCAGCCTAGCAGTCGAGACAGACACCTCTGTCCTACATCTGCAGGCTGGGGTTTGTGCCCCTGCGGCCTTCCAGGGGCAGGGAGTGTTGTATTGGGGTACCAGAGGTAGACCTAGCTGCTCAGTGTGAGGCCACACGCATGGTCAGCCCAGGGGGATGCCCCAGGCGTCTGATCTGCCTGTTGCTCCACACGCTGCCTGCACTGGTGCTCAGGAAAACCTCTGGACTACTGTTTCCCCTCCCACCTTCTAACTGTCCAAGGCAAACTACAGCATGTGGAGGTCTCCCTCTTTCTCTTGAAACATGAATGTGCTACAGCTGGTCAGCAGATTATTTTTTAATGAAAAATGGCTGTAATATAATCATTTGCCAGAAAATCAATTTTCAGAAGCAACAGCTAATCTTTCTTTGGAAAACACCCACCTTCTCTCAAATATTAGTTGGGGTTTTTTTCTTTTTTTTTTTTTTTAAAGAACCACTTAAGGTTTTGATTGCAAAGCACACACAAACTCAAATGTCATCCAGCACTAGAAATTTGGGAAGGGTCACGGCATTTTCTAATGAAAACATATTTTTTGTAGAAAATGTCAACAAAAAAAGCACATTGAAATAATACTAATGAAAAAGAAAATGCAAACCCAATATCCTCAGCATCCCGAGTCTGGCTAGCATGTAGACAAAGGGTTCCCAAACTCACAGGGCAAGTGAACCATCTGTAGGTCAGCAAGCCACTCTTCTTGGTGCGCATCTGCACAGTCCAATCTGCAGTAGGAGCATGACTTCACAGGACCAAACACAGCAAGCCCATCATCCCAGTTTGGTTCTGCACTAAAACCCACACAAGATAATGACCTACACTGGTCTCTCTACATCTTCAGGATGGAGCAGCTATAAATTTACTAGGGCCTCTGCAACCCTCAGCATGAGAGGATGTAGAGTTTTACCAGGTTCCATGCTTCTATCATCTTGATGCACACTGCAGTTTTCTGCTGCTGCTATTTTTATTTAACTAGTCTATGTAAAGATAACACTTTAAACCTGTATTTCCTCTGGAGAAGAACCGTTTTTCTGAAACGCATTGGTACAGATTGGTATGTCACCCCACGCTCCCAAAGGCTTTTCAAATCTGTGTTTAGTCCATGCTGATGATCTCCACTCCCCTGCTCCCAGGGAGGCTGGTGGTGGCTATGGAGCTCATAGCTTTGTTGCCTAACGCAGCCGCACTGAAACCCCACAGCGGCAGGAAGCACAGATGCTTCCCAAGATCTAGATGAAGACTTCCTAACGGCAGGCACCAGGACAGCCCCTGCTGCCGTTGTTGCCCATGCTGCGAGTGACAGTCGCATTGCAGCCACCACCACTGGGGAACCACTGCTTCTCACCACAAGGGAAGGGCATGAGAGGGTGCCCCACAGGAGCCTGCGCCAGCCGGGCTTCCGGAGAGAGGCCCAGCTGCACGTTAATTACTGCTGCACTGGCTTTAAAAATAACTGCCCTGGGATGCAAGTGGCTTACTTGCTCTTCCTCCTCGCACACCACCTCATTGTAGCCTGTTTCTGAAGGCCCTTAGAGTAGGGGAATGAGGTCCCAGCAGAGCTTCCCTCTGCAAGGAGGCTCCCAAAGAGTTTACAGTGCAAGCCAGGTCTGGTGTCTTCAAAGAGAAAACAAATCTCCCTGGCAACTCCCAGGTACTACCAAGGGGCTATAGGCTGAATTGACAAGGGAAGGGGTGCAAAGCAGCCCCCCTGCATATTTCTCCACTAACCTCTGTGGTGGCCATGGGCCTGGACCCAATTTCCCCCCTTCAGCAGGTTCCTGAGGGCACAGCCCAGTTCCCACCTGTTTTCTCATCCCCACCAACCCTGTTGCATTATGAGGACACCGCCAGGTGGTTGGGCCCAAGTCCATCACAGGCATCACCACAAGCCCCCAGTTCTCACCAGGGACATACCCCACCCTCCACACACAACCTCCCCATTTTCCAGCAAAATAGCTGACATTCCTCAGCAGGACAGGCCTAAGCCAGGCATGAATATGCGACCCTACAGATAAACAAACTCCCCCCCATGTTGTTTGGCCCTTATAATATTTCAGTCAGCACAGGAAACGTCTGGTGAAGGGAACAGGCAATATTTCAGAGGGGCAAGGCAGCCTGTTGGTCATTAGTTTAGTAGGAAAAGCCATACCAGGAAGGGCACAGGAGGGAAAGACCCTGTGTGTATCCATTCCTTGTCCCTGCTATTTTCTCTCTGTTAAGGTCTGGCAGAGATAAAACACCACTGAGGGCCAGGTCCAGCCATCCAATCTCACAGTTTGAGTTGCCGTTCTGGTCTTTTGTTGACCACATCTAAAGATACAAACCTACCTGATTCTGGGAGACAGAAGTATAAAAAGGAGAAACAAATATGCACATTGCAATTTTAGGTGAAATAGCTTGGTTTTCTCCCCAGGCACCTGGCTCAGTTATTATAAGATGCATAACAAGAAGGATTTTTTATTCCGTTTACATTCTGTGGTCAGATTTTTCTCTATTTTTCCTTCATTGCTTTATTTGGCTCTGAAGTCACTGAACTGCAGTTCTGGCCAAAATGTTTCTCACCTACTCTCATTGAGCCATCCCTCATACCACAGAGCCACATAGTCCAAAGAGGCAGTATTACCTCCTGTCAGCTGAGGTACAAAGTAAAACCTTTACCATTAATTTCCCAGAGTGGGATGCAGTGCCTTCTCCCTAGATCATGCAGCCCAGACCTCTAGTCCAAGAACAAAACCTTCTGGAGCTCCATTTCATTCATTTCAGCAGAGGAAGGGTTTCCTCCCTCTCCACTCATGACCCCCTGACCTGGGCACTGACAGCCCTTGAGCCACTGGCCCCGAATGTAGTGGCGTCTTTCAGAGGAACCACTTTGGGGAGTTCTCCAAGCCAGGTTCAACCCATGATCACAAGCAAGAAACAAAATGGCCCTGGAAAGTATATTTGGTGTTCAGGGAGCAATGAATATCTTCAGTTTGGGGACCTGCCGTGTTGCCCAGACCAAATGCATTGTTGTTCACCCTGACAGTTTGCTGCTGCCCTGCCAGAGGTGGGATCAGGGGCCATGGCCCAGGGGAGGAGGACAGGCCCTCCAGCCCCACAGCGAGTCCCTCAAAAACGGCTGTGCAGGAACAGGGCAGTGCCCAGTGCAGCAGCACGGGGCTGACCTCTGGGTCTGAGTGGGGGGCCAAGCCCCACAGAGTGCATCAAGGGGCTGGGCTCTGCCTTCGCAGCAGACGGGCAAAGGCACATCTGTGATCCATTTCTTGTGCTAACAAGGATTCCCTGCATGAAGTCTTTTAACTTCTGATTGCTGTTCTTCAAGATGAGGCTAATGATAGTCCTAGGATCTTCTATACAGAGAAGAGGAAACTTCATTAATGCTTGCAAAATCCTTCAGAAAACAGCCTGAGGGTGAGCAAGGGTGATTTCACTGATAAGCTGTGCATTAACCTGCAGGCTGAGGAGTCAGATTTGTTTCCAACTGTGGAGCAGAGAAGCCAGAGGAAAGTAGCTGTGTTGGTAACACTTCTATTTTGCCCACATGGACTGCAGTGGGATCAGCTTAGGACTGAAATAAGCTTCGGGGAGTTGTTGAACTCTGACCTATGCTAGAATAATAGGATGTGTTTATGTCTGACAATAGGGGAGCTTTGCAGAAACCTCCAGTGAGCTCCATATGCAACACTGTTTTTACGGTCCTCCTAAGAAGGGAATTTCAAGGGATCATATATGCCTTAAGTGTAAATTATGACATGCATTAAGGACCACCCGCATCAAATGGATGGTCACCCCAGCCCAGGGTTTTCATGGTGAATTGAGAACAAATTCCACAGCCTCTCTGTTTTGCACTTCCACATAATAATATATTTTCAAGTCAGCAAAGCTGACTGCTTCTCACACAATAGGTCCTTTCTCCCTTTTCCCCGTATCTGTCAATTGCTCTCTGCCTCTGCTGTAATTTATGTTTTACTTCCAAACTGTATGACTGAACTCTGGAAAAGCGTGAGGGTACAGCAGCTAGGAAAAGCCTGTTCCCAGCCATGGTCAGTGTGGTGTCACCACTCTAAAAATCCAAATGGGCACAAGGAAGCCTTACAGATGCACTGCATTACTGCACAATCTGCATTCAAGATAGAAATCCTTCTACCAATGGGCCGATTTCTATGATTTATTTTGAATATTTCATGCTACATATTCGTAAGGAAAAATGTGGAAGCATTTAGAGTTCAAAAAACTTGCCAAAACTGATCCGCAGCTCAAAGAATAGATGTAAACAGATACATGGGGATCAAGGCAGTATGTAAATCTCCAAACTTTCCTTTTAGTATCTTCTCAATACTGTAAGCTGCATGTAGGCTCTACCAGATGTCTCTGGAATGGGCAGCTTGTAATTGCCTGCAGAGACTCTAGCTAGCCTGAAAGGACTAAATTTAGACCACAAAGCTATGCCTACCTTACCTTTTGATCTGTGTGATTAGATTACAGCAGAAATAATCATAGCTCCCTTGCTAAACTGGAGGTTTTCATTGTAAACTGAGAAGTAACTATTTTGCTTGGCAGGCCAGAGAGTGCCTATCTTCCTCCAAACTACACTACAGTTACAGTGACTCTTCTGAAAGTAGATCTATCTCACGCTTTCACCACACTCGGGTTAGTTTTAAAGTTGAATCTTTAGCAGGTATAGCATGCCATTGTTTTGCAGTTCTTGATCTCCAGTGATGTTACTAAGTTCACACATTATTTTCATCTTCTCTAGAATAAAGAATCTCTGGATTTTTTTGCACTGACTACATTTGAAACCTTTTTCTTTTAAGGATTAATCATCACCATTTTCAAAATGAAAAGCTTTTCTTCATCACATGCTGACAAATAATATTCTACTGCACAAATACTCTTTGTAAGAGACTATTTGCAGATCTTCCACAGGATGCTTTGTGTCTTTCTAAATCTTCCTTCTGGTTCTCCATTATCCCTTCATATGTCTGCAAGCAAGGCAGTGCTATTGTATATACTGTTTTCATGGTTTAATAAATCCAGGTAGATGTCTTTTGTTCTGCCTCAAGCAATGTTTTCCAATATATTTTCCACCATTCCTTCCCCAGTGTGTGGATCAGTTAATAGTTCTTATCCCAAAGAGCAGCCCTGAAGCTGCTCTAGTGTATTACATTTTACACCTTGAGCTTTCTGTGGCAATGAAAAGCTCCTGTCTTTTCCCAATATTCAAGAACAGAACAGATCTTCAAACTGATGGGCCTTTTCTCCACTGCTTATCTGGAGAATGGTTTAATGAAGCTATCCTCACGTGGGACTGCTTTATCATGACTATTAGACACCAAGACACATCTCTGATGAAGGGCTATAACACACATGCTGCATGTTTTTCATGCCTCGTTTCAGGCAGTAAATGGCAGTGGAAAATGCCAGGGAACTTCCAGTTCTTGTGGGAATTCCTTCTGGTCTGGATCTTGAGCAGTGGAGTCACTGGGCTCCCCACTGAGACTGCGTTCTTACATCTCAGAGCCTTCAAGGCTAGAGATAACAGAGTGAATAGAAATCCAAGATTTGAGATTGGCAGGAATAAACTGAGGACTGAGAACTAGCCCTGAGGAAGAACTGATATTTATAAATTACCCAAACCCATCATAATTCAGAAACACCTCAAGATGCAACTTCTCCCTCAGCTTCTCCAGAACACAGACTCAGGGACATTGCTGTTATTAATCTGTCTGACTTGGTTACTCCAATGAAGAAACAGCAGGGACATTTAACACTACTTGATTGTGCATCTGGTGCCACTCACCAACAAACACACGTGTAAGGATTTTGCCCTTATTGACTTTTTGAAAACAATACAGAGCACTAAGTATAACTATTACCTAATTCTGAATTTGCCAGAACTGTCTGTTAGAAACAAGTCAGCAAATTTCATCTTCACCTCTCTCTTTTTGTTGATTATGTTGTTTCCCATTGCTGGTTTGCTCCTATCCTCCGTCAAGATCTCTCTTCCCACCTCTTTTTTCCATGCATATAATTCACTTAACATCAGATGCACTATTTTATGCTCTACGTGTTTTCAAGACTTTTGCAGTATAAACACATTTTGTCAATAGGTTGTATTTACTGCCAATTCATTTACAATCTGCCCTGGAATAACCACTTAATTATTTTTTTTTTCAAGCTAACATGGTTTTATATAGCAAATATTTTGTATCATCTGCTTTTCAAACTGCCAGCCATCTGTCTATTATTAGCATCAGACCCTGACAACAGGAATATTCTGCTCATTAAATCACTGTTGAGTGAAGTGTTTAGGTTTTATCATTAAGAAAAAAGAGACTTTTCATGTCGTGGATGGTTCTCAGGAGATTGGTGCTACCTTTTAAAGCCAAAGCTAACAGAGTCCTCAGAAATCACTCTGTTTCGTGTTTCCAGCTGCAAAACCGAAGGAATGCAGGCCTGGAAAGGACTTGCTGGATCATCAAGTCCACTTCTCACAGCGCCACGCAGTACAATTCCGTAGAGGCTTGGCTTATGTTTGTTTCTCCATATAGATTGGCAGCTGACGATCACTGTCATATAGCCTCCCAAACTTCAAGGTACCAGCCTATCGTCAAAAGAGATTGCAGATGCTTCATACCACTGAATGGTAGGGTCTCTAATTCAAGTGTCTAAATACGTGTCCAAAGTTTGAAAACAGTAGCATAGCCAAGGATAAACACTGGACCTATCTCAGATCTGACATGGAGAGGTCTCACCCACAAAAGTAAACTGCCATTCATATTCTCCCTCCTCTCATGACTTCAGACAATGCCACATTTGGGCTTCTTGGCCAGACAGTGAATTCAGCAGCATTTCTTCTGCAGCAAAACTTCCAGGGGCAGTTAATCTCTTTTTTGAAGAGGTGGCAACCCTCCAGACATGCCCTGAAACTTGCAGCAGCAGCGTTTTGCAGTGAGTAAAACTGGTATTTAAGAGGAATCACGTAAGCATATTTGCTGCTTGTGCTGAGGATCAGGCACTGAACATCTGCACATCAAGTGAAGTCAAATTCCTGCATGCATACTGCAAACCAAGAAGAGTTATGAAAGACAATGTTCATTTCTGTGAGATGGTGAATACTCCGACCTCAACTCAGCAAGATCAACACATTGATTTCACATGACTGGCCCAACCAGTTAACCAGCTGATCTGTGTAAGGACTTTGTTCCTGATGACTTTACTGTTACAGTACAGAGCACTCAGTAAAACTATTACTATAACAGCAGCCCAGACCAGAGAGGCAAAAAAAGGTTCATATCATCCTATTTTTGAGAATGCATCTTTTAATACTAGGATGGTAAAAAGATGACTAAATGCAGTGCTGGTTTTGCATCTAGTTGCTCTTCAGACGAACAATCCTACTTTTAAGTTATTAATAGCAGCAAATATTATTATTAACATTAATAATATTATTAATAATAATAATAACAATACATCTGGATTAAATCAGAAGAGGGGAACAGAACCACATGTGCACAGGGAACCCAGGCATGTCTCAGGCTCACTCACATGTTTTCAGTACAGAAAAGCCAGAGTATTTCATTGAGAAGGGAGGAGGAAGCCAGCCAGAAAGCACTTGAAACCTGGAGCTCTGCTACTTTTAAACTAAACATCAGTACATTTCTGCTTATCTCCTTACCCCTGCAAAGACAGCTTTTGCTGAATATCCAAATGTTAATGGAACAAGCCCACGGGGAAGGCAGCCAAGCCAAGTATCCCTGCCCAGAACTAGCTTTTCTCCTTGATTGCTCCCTTTTTTCATTTGTCCAGTGTTTCCCAGCCTGTCTCTTTCTCCTTATTATGCACAGAGATCATCCTGACACCCTTCTAATTCATCTTGACTTGTACAACAGGCTCCCCCAGCCCTAGGTGCCTTCAAATGCATGCGGTTTGCAGCTATTAGGCAGGGCAGATAACAATTGCTTCTCACACACTAATCCCAGTATGGAGGTTCCTTGGCAGGATCAAATGATCAAACACCATTGCTGTTTGAGAAGGCAAAACCAGCCAAGGTAGCCAGCCAAATACATCACACTGGATCATTGGAGGGAGACACCTTGCTTGTATTTGCACAGGGAAAGAACTGAGGACAGCTGGGACTTTCAGAGTAGCCAGGGCAGGTTTTCCCAGCTCTGCCCTCTTTGCCTTGCCTGAGAGCAAAGTGTCTTGCTACCCTGAGATTTTGCTAATTTTTTCCAGCATCGTATGACTTTGTGGAGGGATCCAAGAGTACCCAGTGGCTTTCTGATATGGCACATTGACTGCTGTTTTAACAGCAAATCCAAAAATTATGTTAAGGTAAAGTCTTTCCTGCACTTGCTCAGCACAGTTGGAGTGAGTGACTGTGAGATTTGCACACTGAGAAACTGTCTGAAAAGAAGTCTTGTTTTCTGTTTACCAGACTCTCATTCTAATGGGTGCTCTTATTTCATGTATTAGGAGACAAAAAGTAGGTTTGTTCAGCTTCTGTTTTGAGTGGGTGGTTCCAGCTGGGACAAGTGGTGGGCTGGTTTGCTCGTCACACAGCCTGGCTGAGGTGACCATACACTCTTTATGCTGAGTAACTTCAGTACATAAAGGGATGAATTGGGGGCCTTGTAATTTCATTTGAATGCTGTGACAGAGCATGAATAATTCAAGTTCCATGGGACCAGAAAGAAGGAATCAAAGCTGTGGAGATGAGGACCCTCAGATGAGACCTTCTGGACTCTGTGGAGATGAGGCTCATCTGCGCTCCAGAGACTGTTTAAACTATTTTAAATTTGGTAGCAGTCAGCTTTATATAATATCTAATATCCAACCACCAAATTAAAGTGTTTTCCAAGAGTTAACCTACTAAGTCTGAGCATCAGCTGTATCCAGGCTGTATCACAAACAAAACCGCTGAGAACTAAAGTAGAACACCTCATTCAGCTGCCTGCCTCCCTCAGTTCTTACTGTGGGGAATAAAGAACTTCTCTTCAGGAGACACAGAATGGACAAAAACTTGTGGAAAACGATCCAAGGGAAGGCAAATGGCCTGAGAATGGTTCAAGAATGGTCCTGGGTGAGGAGGGAAGGCCTCTTGACAGGAAGGACCCTAGGAGCTTGAGCTCCATCCATCTTTGCCCTTGCCACCTATTTGGTCTCCCTGTAAAGTGTCATACAGAGAGGAGCTGCACTGCAAGAATCCCAACCCTCTGGCCTGCACCCAACCCACGTCACCATGATTTTTAAAGTATTCATACAAATGATTAAAAGAAAACATCACTACAGAAATCCCCTGACGTTATTTGCCTTAGCTGGGATGAAGCTGAGAGCTCACATCAGTGTTTCTGGGGAAAGTCGAGATGGGCCCATTGAGTGATCCAAAGCAGGCAGGCAAGAACTGGTGCAGTCAGCTTTGCACCCCATTGAACTGAGCAGAGGGATCACTGCTGCTCTTCCAGAGCCTCATCCCAAATAGCCATGTCCATGATGAGGGATTTCCCTGGGGAAGTTGAGTGCTGAAATCCCATCAGATCAGTAGAAAATCTGGAGCCATTGTAATGGTTCAGGGCCCAGTCGCAGGCTGGAAATGCTGTGTGCCAGGTGCTGCAGAGATGATTCAGGAGGCAGTGTCTCTTACCCTGCAGAGAGAAGCAAGAGTACATGGCTGGACACATCCTAGTCAGAAGGCTTTCTCCAGCAACTCCTATGTCTAGGGAGACAAAAATCTAAGTGGGAAGGTGTAGCTTTCAGAAAAGACATCCTCTCTCAGAAGTACTGGAGAGCTGACTGTTCTCCACATGATCTGATCCAGCAGTTGACCACCACATCATGGGAAATCTTCAGTCTGGCTCCAGTGCAGACACACAAGTGAAAATAAGGATTTATGGTGCAGCAGGCAGGACGTGATTACAGTTTGTCTCAATAGTTACCTGGGGACTAATGACCTTACACAGATGAAATGGTGAGACTATTAAAGCTGATTTACTGAAAATACTCAAGTAGTCTTCTGACAGCTGCACAGACAGGGACATTGCTAGAATTACTGACCAGAGCAGTATCCGTCAGGATGCTGCAGGAATGGAGTCCGCCACACACGATGCTTGTAGAGCCTGCTAGAGCAACTTTGCTTGTAATGAGCTATTTGTAAGGATGAGACCAAGAAATTCCCTTTTCCTTACTTGACAACATTAAAGTATTTTCCCACTTCCCCACTATTTTTGTGAACTCCATTATCAGCTGCTAAAAAAATGCACAGCTTAGGAAGTAGTATTATTAGTATGGAAGCGAGAGTAGGAGGAGAAGAAAGTAATACTAGGTGTCTGCACACAAAGAAATCAGTGACTCATAGGAGAGTGAATTTCAGGGAACTGGATTTTTCCTGGGGCAGATACTCCCTATGAACTTTCAGTGGTCAAGAGAAACAAAAAATGTCAAGTTGCAGATCTAGATGGAGTTCTTATCCCATACCACAGTCTCTAAATCTCTTATCTTACAGTGAAGGGAACGCCTTTGCAGTAACTTCTTCTCAAATAATGAATAAGTCTTTTCCCTAAATAGAAGTAATATGAAAAACTGATCTCATTTGATGCCTGAAAGGTCAATACATTTTTACTACAAATGGGACTAGAAAAGGAAGAACTCTGAGGAAACAGCATTAAGATATGAGCACTCTTACATTTTTTATAAGTTGCCTCTAATGTACAACTGCAACTCACCACTGAAAAAAAGCCAATGTTTTTAATAATTCAGGAATGAAAGGACACCACAGCCAGAAGCTACTTCAATGGTTACATACTAGTGGGTGGATAAAAAAATTATACATTTTCCCCCATTATAAATCTGTACCATTTTCCTAGGCCCTGCTGAACAAACAAATCTGTCCAACTTTCTGAATATCAGCCAGAAGAATTCACTTACAAACTCTGCAAAGGATCATAAATTGTAAGAGGGTGCCTCTCTTTGGAAAGGCAGGATCAGAATAAAAAAAAGCCTCAGTAATCAGAGAGATGGTCCTAACAAACATGAAATCTGCTAAGTTCAAATACAAAGTACTACCATCATAAGGAGAAATCAAGAGCAGAAAAAGGAGAGAGAATTATTAGCTATACACTGACTGAACAGAAACAGCACAGCATAAAATGATCAAGTCATAAACTCAATGAACCGACAGTGTGTTGCCACTGCAAACAAGACAAATTTCTTTCTAAGATGTATTATCACAAGTGTTATGTGTATATAACATAAGAGCAGTGATTTCACTCTTCTGGAATACTGTATTCATTTTGGGGCACCACAATTAAAGAGAGATGCAGAGAACTGGAAGAACTCCAAAGGACAGTAATAAGAATGACTGAGGGATAGAAAATATGGCCCAGGAAGAATAGATGAAGGAAGTAGATTTGTTTAGTCTACAAAAGAGAAGACTAAGGAGAGACGTAATCGCAATCTTCTCACATTTAAAAGGTCGGGAAGATGATGATCGATTGGTCTCCGTGTTCACTAAGAGCAAAAGAAGAAAAATCAGTTTTACTCAAGGCAGGGTAGATTTAAAGGGGATATTGAGAAAGCTTTCTTACTATCAGTATAGTTAAACATTGAAGCAGGTTACCTAGGGAGGAATTTTTTTTTATATAAGTCAAGCAAACAACCTTAAGCATTGCCTAGAAATAATCCTCCTGCTTAAGTGCAGATTGATGAAGGAGATACAGGCCTATTCCAGCACTACCAGACTATAATGAATCTATGATTTTTCATATTAGCATTAGTCCCAGGAAAAACTCAACACCTCTGACTTTAGCTTTAGAGAGGCTATGTTGACCTTAACAAGGGACAAAATCGTATCCTTGGGTCATCTGCACCTTCCTTTGCTGCTAAGCACAAATCAAATTAGCACATGTTTAGCAGATGAAAACTGGCAAATATATAACATACATGCAAATGAACTTGAAAGCCCACTCTCCTCTATGCCTGTAAGATACCACAGTTTGGCCCTGAACACCAGGCTTCTCAGAGCCACTGGAATGCCAATGACAGAGTGAAAAATGTTTACAATACTTTATTAGGGTGAATTGCATTTACATTTCTGGAGCCCATATCTTAGTGGAATAATAAGCATCTTTGCTAAAATTTCTTTCCCAAAAAATGTTATCCTTTTGGATTCAGTCCTGCTCTGAAAGAACAAGATGACAGGAATTCAAGTGTCTTCAAATGTTTGCACACCCCTTGCCCCTGATACATTCAGGCCCATTAGCCATCACTAGATTTCCAGGTTTCTTGCCCAGCCTTAAAGATACTCCAAAGCACTCTACAAAGTTTGTTAGCCACCACTGCGCTCCTGGAATATATTTATTTTGTCATCATAAAAACGCTGTATCCTTTGGGGAAGAAAAACAAATAGCAAAAAATTTGAGAGGTGTCAGCATTAGTAGAGGAGACAGAAAACACAAGTGGATTTAGAAAGACTTTAAAACACACTTTGAGCATGCTAGAACAAGCCAAGTGTCAGACTGGGGAACAAGTGAGCAAATTAATTTAGAGAAAATAACCTGAAACAAAGATCTGCTCTAGGAGAGCAGGAGCTGGAAACAGTAGTGCTGACAAAGGCTTAGCAGCAAGTTATGTTTGTGCTCGGAGACAGCAGGAACTGCAAGGTGCTGTGCACCTGGGAAACAGAGTACATGCTGTTATTGGAGAAAATTCACAACCTTTTTACTCCATACCAGGAGACAATCAGATAACTCGGTCCCCTTTCTTGGGGGATTCCTCCCTGTGTAGCCCAGCAACAAGCCATTTGGGTGTGTCTCAGGCATTGTGCATCAGAAGATGCTGGTTTTTCCTTCCACCCTTGCATGAGCTTGGAGGCACAGTATCACTGGCTAAACCCATCCTTATTCCCAGCATTCTTGGGGCAGAAATACCAGATACACTTGCAGTATCTCTCAAGTCAGAGAGCCAGAGGGGGCTCAAACCCTTGCAAGAAGTAACTGGGTGAGACACAGCACCTCTCTGCTGCAGCTGGGGTGGGGAGAGGTGCCTTTGAATGCAAATGCAGTCTCTAGTCCCAGTCCCTAGGGATCAATTCCAGATTTCATTCAACTGCTGCATGCATGAAGAAAACTTCTGACCCTTGCCTTTGTTTTGCTCTTGTTTTAATTGTTCTAGCAGCCTTTACCAATCCCTCTGCCAAAGGCCTTTCAAACCTAGTGCTGTCTGGACTCTGTTCAGAATCCAGACTTGGCACAGTGCAAAAACCATAATCAACCATATTAGCAAGGAATTGGAAAGCTGTCTTAAAAGAAACAAAAGCCATCCCTTCCAGTTTGTAATGCTCCTTCTCTGCATATGCATGTATACAAGTGACATCCAAACACTGCTCAGAGGAGTGTATCACCGAAGGAAAAGACAGAACAAAATGATTGCAGGGAACCAACTTGATTTGCAATTGCACCTGGACCAAGAAATAAACGACAGCATTATCAGCAAATTGAAAACAGATCAGGGGCTGAGAGTGGACTTGGATTGTAATCGGAGCCCAGTGCTCCTCACAGAGAACATGGGTCTGGGGGAGTTCAGAGAGGGTTTGTCATGATGACAGATGTTGTCCTCAGATATTTATCATGTGGTATTAAACTGCTCAGCAAATGCACAAGGATCCTGGTAGGAATTTTGTGAACATTGGCTATCTATGTTCCAGCAATACAACACCTTTCAGCCATCACAGCCACAGGGCCCCCACCACTAGCAGAGGGGTCTCATGCTTCCAGGAGGCCAAAGCAGCTAGACAAGCCATCCACAGTCACAGGGGTGTCTCATTTCCAGGCTACTTGCATGCTGCAGACAGATGTTGGCTGGTGTTTCTTGTGGTTCAAGGATGTGGGTCAAAGTCAGGGCTGGTTTACCAAAGAAGTTCACTGGGGGTTATCAAGAACAAGCGCTTCAAAGCCACAAATATTTAAATAACTGCCTCAAAAGCTTGGGGTTAGACAATGTCTGCAGGCAGGACATTTTTCGGTGGAGATTTGGATTCTTCTGCCTGCCACAAAGGCTCTGTGTTGACAGAGAATTCAGCAGGGACCCATCCAGTCCCCTCACCAGGGATGTTAATTAATTCCTTCCAAAAACCATCCACATCTCCCCACATTTTCCTTCTCTACATGCAGTTCTCCCTCTCCTTCAGCCCAAGCAGTTACTGTTCAGGTTGCTGATTTTGACAAACACATAGGAAAGTAAATAGAGGATATTTGAGAGAATATTTTTTTTGGCACAAAATAGTTTTCTGCAACATTATTTATTAATAATTGTTTACATAATGCTACAAATACACATTTTTCCAATTATTCTAAAAATTAAAACTGGGGGGAAATACACCAAAGCTTCAAATTTTTCCCTTTGGGAAAATGCTTTTTCCATGATACACCCAGATCTGCTTCTGACAGGTACCAGCTCCACAGCATACAGAATGAGATGAGGCAACCCAGTGGCTTGAGGGAAGTCGGGTCAGTATCCCTTCCCATGAGAGGGGATAAATGGTGAGGTTACAACAGGCAAAATATGTGGTGTCTGAGTCTCTACAGCACTACAGGCATCCCACACATGTCTGCCCTGCCAGTCTCAGACCCCTGGTGCACATTCACACCCCATCCTTTCTCAGCCCAAACTTCAACTTAGACCGTACAATCTGTTTTCATTCACAGCCAAGGCTGCCAAATCAGCCACTTCCCTGCCAGATCCATACATTCTCACCCAAAAGGAAAGCGGAAGCCATAGATTACAGTTCCCACAAAACAAAATCCCTATATTATATTCATGTTAGGGACTGCTTCAAAAAACTGCCTGAGAGAAGGCAGCCCCTGCCCTACTGTAGGCAGTCTATGGGGTTGAACTGTAAGTGGTGTGACCCATGGGGATCCTGGGCCTCTCCCCAGCCGCTCACCCCAGCTCCCCTTGGGGACCTCACATGGCAAACATGGAAGAGCCTGTGCATGCTGCTGTATTAGTACCATCCCTTGAAGGCATGTCCCAAAACAGGGCTCCCATGGCCTTGTCTCATCAGAAGATACCCTTGGCACGATTTGTCACATGCAAGCTGGACCAGCTGCACATCACTACAGCATCACTAAGCTGTGAGGGGGGAGTTCTGCATGGAGCAGGACACAGTGCAAGCTAACTGACGTGCCTGAGACCATAAAAAGAATTGGTGATGCAGCCAAAGGAAATCCCAGAAATCCTGAATTCTGACATTAGGTGTCTCAGTTTAAAGAAGTTGGGTTCCTAACTCCTTTGGGCAGCTCTGAAAACTCAGGCTTCATCTGCAAGAGGGGAACTTAGTTAAGGGGTGGAGGGGGGGTGGGGGGGAAGGCTGATGTCGTCCAGGCAGCTCTGAATGTCAGGAGTCCTGGATTCAGTTCCTGACAGTTTGTTTTTCCTTCCCCTGTATGTACTCAAGCGCTCTTTAATTTAGCTTGAGTGACGATTTCTGTCTCAGAGGTGCTTGGTGAGCAGCCAGCAGCAACCCAGTAATAAAACACCTTCCCATTGCTGATAAGAGAGCATAAGGGAATTGTACTGTGAAGCATCCACCCTGGGGAAGGAATGCAGGTAGCCTGTGATGGATCAAACCCAGCTTCTTCACTTCTCCCTCCTTCCCTTCTACCCTCCTTCTCTCCCTCCCCCAAAATGGCCTGAGCAAGGAAGCAGCAAAACCCTCCCTTGTTGGTCTTACTCATTTGACAGATGTGCTTTGCAGTTTTGGCTAGAACAGCACACGGTCACCACCTACGCTTGCAACACTGCCTACCATCTTTCCTTAGACAGATGGGAAACCAATCACCATGGGGGATGCTGCTCTACCCAGGGTCTGGGAGGCTCACTCAGGAATCAACTCATACTAAAAAAAACAGGATATTTTTCCTGCTATGGTCTTTAGGGCTAGATTCAGTTTCTGTCCAAAAGCAAAAGCTATGTGGCCACAACACGCCACCACCTGGAGGCACTGTTGGCCCTGGATGGCACAAAGATGACTCTGAGGGCATCAGGACAGAGCACTCCTGGCTGACACACCAGCTGACAGATGGTTAGAGGGTACCAGGGACCATTTACAGACAGAGACACTGAAAGTCTGGCCTTATGATTTGTAAAACAAAATGCTCCAACAACAGGCTTAGCACTTTTAATTTGTAAAACACTGCAAACAGCAACTGTGGAAAGGAGAGGGCTCCACTTCTAACTCCCATGAGACAAAGCACTCTTGACACTGCAATACACTTTCCTGAGATACTGAACTTTTCAGCTAGCCACGTACTAGGGAACAGGTTGAAGGCCAAAGAGAGACAGGGACTGCCACTTCCTCTCCCAAGCACATTCCTGTTTAGGCTGCAAATTAACACAGGTGTGGCCCTTTTCTAGGCAGGATCCTGCACAGCCCCATGGCCTTGCGAGGGCACCTCCAACAGTGGCAGCTACTGAAACAGCCAGGTCAGTTTTTACAAGCTGGTCAGACATTTGGTTGTGAAGCCCCAGTGACTGATTGCATGCATCACTTTATAGCAGGATATAGGAGGGCAAAGCCTATATATATATGGCACCTCTGTGCATTTCTCAAAGCAATGGTATTCTCTCAAACAGTTGTGCATGGGAGGCAATCCCCAGTCCAGTGGGACAGATGCTGGACCTCAATACAGGAGAAGGTGTGATGGAAAACCTCTGAAGTTACTTTCGTTACACACACATTTAGGCACCTGGTCTTTTGGTCATGAAAGTACTTACCTGGTAGCAGTATTTGTGCACGCCCACGAGAGTGTGTTTGCCAGGAATGCAAGAGTTTAAGTGATGAACAACTCAGGATGATCTTTCAAGAGAAGGTGGGAAAAATATACCACTTGTTGCCACATTCCAGCTGCTGTACTGGTCAGCAAGCAAAGCTGCTCTTTGGGGACTGTAGGAAGATAACTCATTCATACCCCTGGAATATCTGACAGTGTGTACAGGACAGATATGTTGGGAAGAAGGGAACCACTCCCCAACACACACACCCCTTTTAAAAATATTTATGTATTTTACTTTTTTCTCTGCCTTTCTCTTACTACTGAAATTGCAGGGATTGCATGGAAACTTGGACATGAAAACAACACTATCCAGATCTAACTCCAAAACATTCACATCACTGTTCCTTTCACATATGCCTGTCTTTTAGAGTCCAGAGCAAGTAGTGGAATCCAAAGGGAGTTCATCCCAGAAGTAGTGGGTTCAACTCACAAAATGTTGCCTCCAGATGCAGCATCTTCCAATGTAAAGCAAAGTCTGATATTTCGAGGAGCACAATCAGACCGCAGCAATGTTTCCAGCCAGAGATGGAGTAACAGACTTGGTCTGGTCCTGTTTGGCTTCAGTAACTACCAATAAAAGACAAGAACACAGAATAGTCACAGGCCTGCTGATAATTTGGGATGTTTCAATTTGTGAAACAAGCTCCACATTTCTCTCCTGACTAACCCTGGAATAACAAACAGACTGATCTAGTTTCACTGCTGCCTGGACTGTCAGTTTGATTTGTTCTCAGATGTTATAGGTTACATACTGCTTTACAGAGACATTCAGCAAAGCAAAAACCCAGACAGCTCCATGAGCTAACGACACAATTTCCCAAGGATTTCATTCTCATGGTAGTTGTGAGCTTTTCCTGAAGTTGCAGTGTGGTGTGTTTCTCCCGAGTCCTCTCTCTCCTCTTTTTTTTTTTTTTGGTGGGGGTGTAAGTTTATAATAACTAATGAGTTCAGCTCCCTGAAGTTTTGCCTCTTGCTCGAAACATTAACAAGGTCTTGCCCCTCTCTTCAGGCACTTATTTTCACAAAACATGTTGGAACATAATTACCTTTGAGAACTGTGCCTTTCTGGTAACTTTGAATGAAATTTGTTGCCTCAGTAAAAACACTGGATGGGGGAGATCAAAAGAAACTCATATGTGTACAAATGGATTCATTTCATAACTTTTGCTTCCTCAGAAAACAGAGTAAAAAAAAAAAAATCACAGAAAAGAGTGAAAGTTACTTAAAAATAAGGATGAGACTAGAAAAAAAATCACAGCCAACATGAGCAGCCAACACATCATCCAGTGAATAAAGGTAGCGCATGTTTTTTCTATGGCTCAGATGAGTCTGGTGGGATGTTCTACTCCTTGCAGAACAGATTCAGCTTTAATTCATGGCTTGACATTATTTTTATTGTTAATCTGGATGGCCCTGGAAAGAAGAGGGTTTAAATTACAAAAAAATGTTTCACAGACTCAGCTAGCTTTGTGAACCCATAAAACAGTTTGCAAGCTTCATAAAACCTCAAAAACAAAAAAAAACCTTCAGCCCTAATTTCCTTCTTACTTCAGCTCTAGTCTCACTTCTCTCATTGCAGGATGTTATGAGCTCCCTTCTCTAATGGAATGCTACTTTTATACTCACAGCTGATTATGATGCCTTCACTCTTTCTTGACATCTCTATGCCGGATTGAAACCTGCACTTAAGCAGAATTTCCCATGTAATGCACCTGACCCTCCTGCTCGCTTGCTGATTGCGAATGAGAGCTGGTGGGGTTACTTGGCTTTGCTCTGCTGCCAGGCAATTGTTTGCACAACAGCATGTAAGTCCCTAATACATCATTCTCTATTTTTTGTTTCCATTCTACTGAATGAAGAGAAATCCTATTTAGCTCTTGGGCAAGGGGAATGCATCCTCTCTGCAGCACCCCCAGCTGGGTACCAGGTGATTTGTGGGGAACAGGAAAGCTATATATTATATAAACACAAGCAGCAAGCCTGAAGAAGTCTCCACCTCTTAAGGGCGACATTTTCTGGCCCAGTAAATTCCTGAAAAAATAATATTTTTCAGGGGAAAAGAATTCACCCTGAAATACAGCCTGTGAAAATACTCCCAGAACCCTGAATTCCTGGTAGATCCCATGACCCAGGTCCATATGTTTCATACCCTGTGTAGCCAGTAGTTATCAGATTAGGCTGCTGCCAAACCCCAAGCGGGTGGTTTCAAGCCTCTTATAAGAAACATAATGGAGCCACTGCAGTGAAATTGCCCTGGTCATTTTTTCTGCCTCACATCACTACAAAGGCAGATGAGGTCTGGTGGCTCTACAGAGCAGAGGGTCCGACACATAGTAAATACATGAAGCCTTCAGTGTTTCCAGGGGCTCATGCTCACAGCCCACTCACTCCACTTCTAAAAGAGCCTAAAGATTATCTGAGGTTTGCTCTATCCTGCATGAAAACCTGCACGGTGCCAGTGTAGGGAGGTACTGGATGGACCCATAGAGAGGACCCAGCTGCACATGGTGCTTTGTATCAGCTTAGCAGCAGGCAAAGGCATCAGCAGTAAACCTGGTGCCTCTTGGGTCATCCTGACAAGCACAGTGACTACTGCCGTAAGTAGGTCTACAGCAGCTCTCCCAGTGTTTTGCAGACTGAAAACGAGGCAGGGTGTATTTTCATCCTTAATCCTTGCAAGAACATTGCTAGACAGAAACCATCAAATCTGGATTGGTCTATGGCAAAGGTTGAAAACAAGTCTCAAGGGCCTTGCCCACATTGTCAGTTGTTGTTGCAGCTGAGGACTGGGGCACCAACGTTCACTCATGGGATGCATGAGTTGTGGATACATTAGAAGCGGAACCCCTGAGCCCAGCTCTCCTCCCAAGGTCAATTTGGACTGACAGAAGAATTCAAACACTTCTGCCTCAGCCCTCCACACTGTTTGACAGCCCTACCAACCTCTAGGTTCTGCAAGGGAAGCCAGTAAGGTAATGGTATAGGGAGACAGATTGACTCAATGAGAAAATCCAGCCCAGATTGAGAATATCAAAAGGAAAAATAACAAAAAGGGGGAATAAAATACCTCTCAGCTAATGCCAGTAAAAATGAACCAGTGACCTG
Source organism: Aegotheles bennettii (assembly GCA_013398125.1). Taxonomy (NCBI): domain Eukaryota; kingdom Metazoa; phylum Chordata; class Aves; order Caprimulgiformes; family Aegothelidae; genus Aegotheles; species Aegotheles bennettii. The sequence goes on from VZRW01002875.1 coordinate 493,461, forward strand.
CCACCCATGAACACAGGCAGAAATACAGACTTCCCCTTACTACAGAAAAAAAATCAAACTCATATTATTTTTATTCAATTAAGAATAATGTATACATTGGGCTGAAGCAGGCACTAGTGAAAAAAAGCTTCAGATCAAAAAGCAAAAGGTTGGCAAAGATACCAGTAACTGAAAAACGTCTCTTACAGCAGAAGCTGTGCAGTCTATGGGCAGTGCTGCTGGGTCCACAACCCACAGCATGGTACAGCCCTGTCGCATTGTCAGCCTGCTCAGAGGCAACCACAATTGCCTGGGGGCAACCACTGCCTGCCTGGGGCAGGAACTGCAGGAGCCCACCCTGCGACTGACAGACACAAAAGGGGTGCTCACCAGGGGCAGCAGGAGGCAGGGGCACAACACCTTAACTTTTCTATACAGCAAAAGGCTACCAAGACTTTGAAACAGATGTTTACATACATGTTACCCAGCTATTGTGTGGAACATGAAGTACTAAATAAATCAAATATTTTGCAGTAACTATTTGCTAATCAGTCTTGATGAACAGAAGTGTAGTTTTAATTGGAATTTAATTGCTGCGTTAGTCATTTACTGAACACACATCTTGCGTTAATGGTGGCTTTTCCTTTTCCCACAAGCACATTCAGTATTTCTCAAAATACAAACAAACATTTCTAAAGTCTCCTGAAGAAGATCCAGAATCCTCCATGCACAGCAGCTCCCATTGTGCCTACAAGAAGCACTGAGCTGCTTGAAACATGGTACTAATCACAGTCACTGCCAGCGGTTACAGACCCTCATCCAAATAGAGAATTTTAACTCACCGAAACAAATGAGTTACTTATGGAAAAGGAACTCCCCATTTTGCAGCCACCACATCCAAATAGGCAGACTGTCTCTTTCTGCAAACCAATATGGATAAGTGGTTGCAATTTTCCTAAGCTGCCTTTAAAATATGGGCTTTATTTTCAGTTGAGCCAGAAATGACCTTGTGTGACTTCAGTCCTAGTCTCTCCTCCTCAGCCTGCAAATTATTATTCTGTAATAGGCAGAAGGACCTCACTCATGTTACCAGTGTGCTGTAGCCGATGTGCTATTTCTTGGAAAGAACAAGGCTGCCAGAGTCCAGGGCTAGAGTCTGAGAGTACTCAGTGAGTTACATTCATTACATAGCAAGAACAACTGAGAAAAAATAAACACTTCAAGTCTGTGACTAACTGAAGCTGTAAATTTCAAACACTTATTACAGAGTCATAGCTTAGTAAAACAACACGGGATGTGTTACATATCAGAGGGTAACCTTTAAAGAAGGACTTAAGCTCTAGGGAAAGTTTTAAAACAGAACAGGATCAAGTTTATGTGCCTTTTTTCATGTGGTTCTTATAATTAACCAAACTGTCACAGAAAATCATCCTAGTGGTCTGGATTCAATCCAGGCTTCTCTAACACACATCTCCCATCATCGTATTAGTTAAATCTCTGTATCATATTAGTTAAATAATTAGAACTAGCAAACAATTTTTCAACTTATTTTTTTTCAGCCCCTCTGTTTACAAATTTCCTCTAGGCAGGTTTTGGGGATTTATCCCTCTTTTCATTTAATAGAGTCAAACATAACTTTTCTCAAGGAGCTGGAGCACCAGGTGACTCCCAAACTGTTCTTAACACATCTACCCAATGTAAATAATTTATTGCTGAGGTTTTGTGCCTGGTCATTTGGGGTACATGGCATGATCTCTGATCACTGACTGCAGGACCTTAACTTGACTTTAATCCATTACCTTTGCTTCAAAGTTAAACAGAAAACCAAAATCTATTTTTTTGGCTACATGTATGTTGGCTACAGGCTCAAAAATAGCTCCCCATCAACAATCCAAATCTTCCCATGTGCAAGAACTTACAAAACAGCAAAAAGGGAAAGCTGCATAAAGGGACCAGATGGTAACTTAGCTTCTGATTCAACAAACTGCTTGCAAACAGGTTTCAGATTTACAACCACTTCTCCGTACAATCATAAAGGGCAGCCACAAGAGGCCCTGGGGTTATGTTTTTGTTCAAGACATTTGGGTGTTGAGAACTGGATCTTGGCTTGTTCCATTATGAAGATCCCTGTAAATGGAACTCACACATTGGAGGGAGACTGAGGACAATCCTTATTCTGAGAAAGTCTAGCTCTACATATTGGGGATGGGCGATTGTTTACTGCAGGCAACAGTTCATCATGCCCAAAATGATCTCAAACATTATCTCTATTACAAGAGCAACTGAGATTAAAACATAATCAAGAGAAATACGTTGCACACATTTTCTTCCTCTCCATGGGTTTTCTCAGGTTCAATCACTGAGAAAATCTGTCTGGATGAGGAAATAAGTGTTAAGCCATACAAATATCTGGAAAATGCCTGCTCTGTGCAAGAAGAAAGAGTTAACGATGGAAAGACACAGCCATTGACTGCAAGAGAACAATCTAAATTGATAATTCTTTGCTGTCTTGATACATACAGTCTTAAAAGAAAAGAGATCTAATGGAGCAGCAAGATATTTATAACTTTATATCAGCCAATAGTGTGCCTGGGTTGTATGAATAATATCTTAAAATAACAGACTGATGTTGACTATCAAATAGTCACTGCTCAGCATGTTCAGTTTGGTGCAGAAAACAATAGTGTCTCCAGCTCTAGCTATAGTGTGTAATTGTGGAACCACAAGCCTGGAAATGTTCACTTTGTTCATGAGTCAGGTTGTTGCCTTTCTATACACTGACAGAGCTATTTATTTTGATTATACAGAGTAGTTTGAAAGAACAGCTAGCATAATTCTTAGGTTTTTTTTGATTCACATTGGCAGTTGTAGATGCTCAGTCTGTTCTCCAGGTACTCATGTGGAAGTGACTGAGACATGCCAAATTCACCAGCAGCTTCTCATTAGTGGCTCTTCCTTGATTATAACATCTGGTGAGGTTGATGACAATAACAGAAGAAAAATGTGAAGTTCCATCATTTGGAAATGACTTAAGTGGAGGCAGTTTTGCACAGTATGATGTTGAAATGTTAGGAATGATTGAGGCCAGATTTATAGCTCAAAGTGTCTTGCATCTGTACCTCATTTGTGATCAACCAATATAGAAAACACCTTTAAAAAAATCTTAATCATTTCCCAACTGACCAAGAGCTCTGAATATTCTGTCAGCAATATAATCTAGACCACAAAATGTTGTTCTTGTTGAAAGGAATTTCTAGGGTATTGTTATATGGCTAGTCCAATAAACCTGTACTAGTCAAGGCTGTCAGTATCCCACTTTTGACTCTACAGAATGACTGCTGGTCAGTAGGAGAGAATCCTATAATACTCCTGGAGAGGACAAGGAAACCATTCACAAACTTTTAGCTATGAAGAAAGGACACAGAACTTGGAAGCATCTCATATCTGTCCTCCTTCAATAACTAGTGGTAATTCTGCAGATCTGCCTGCTGAAGTAGTTTCTCCAGCAATACTGTCCACACCTCAGCATGGCAGAGAACCATGCAGACATAGGTGGAAAGCTTAGAATTTGGTGGCTGGGCTGTTACCAAATTAACTGCCTTGCAGAGTTATGCAAAACTCCTTTAATTTGCAGTGCTGGATAGCTGATGAACGTGTCTAATCAGTTTATGGCACACAGTGAGCAGAAACTGAGTGTAAACTGTATTTAATGCTACCCAAATATTACATAGCACAGAGCAGAAAGCTCAGTCAAAACTATTCTGTATAACACATTTGATTAACACTGCCACACACAATCAACAACAGTCCAAGGAGCTCCGGTATATAAAATGAATAAAACCATCTTACCAAGCCAGGCAGTGTACAACACACAGGCATGTATTGTTTTGCAATGGAAGTTAAGCTCTGAAATAAGTGCCTAATGACTTTGAGTGCTCAGGCAAAAGACACAAAGATGCATTTAAATTTCTCCCATGTCCTTAGAAGGACAAAAATAGTAGTTCTTTCCTGATGATGCATCTCTCCTGCTTGCACACCATGTAAGGCAAGGTGATAAAACAAAAGTCTTATCCAAGATACAGTAGATAAGTATGAGGAGTAGAGACATTTCCAAAGCAGCTGAGGAATCATTGCCAGCAACAAAGGGAGGTTTTTAGTATTTTTGCATACATTTGAAGTCCATGATTGAGTTGTAAACCAAGATGCTCTGATTAACTTCAAAATTCCTACTTGCCAGTGTTAAGACCTTTGAGTTAGGAACTATGTTTGCTACCTGTCTGTCAGACCCTCCTACAGGCTGGTGGGGAAACTTGATAAGTTTTGGTGGAAAAATTCTGATGGGATTTTCTGGTGGGTTGCTGTACTCCCAGAGCTATCCTCCTCCCCATTGTCAAAGTACAACACTGCATTTTCAAGAAGCAATCAGTAAAGAGGAAAGAGCCCAGCTATCTCCCCTTCTTGCCATCCTTTTCCACTCCTGTAGGCAGCAAGGCAGAATACGCTGACTGCAGTGGTGAAAATTCAACAGACTGGGGAAAAGAGTGCTCTTTGAACAAAAGTTCAACAAATTTTAAAGTAAATGGGTTGCTCTCTGGTAAAGTATGAAGTGCGTATAGAAAGGTCTTTCTGTATCTACTTCTAAACCAGGGTGGCCCCTCTGCTCCAAAGGATTTGCCATCTCCTTTCATCACCATGGTCACACAAGATTCCCTGTGCATTGGCTGACAGGAGCTCTGGCTGGGGACACCACAGTTCGCTGTTGAGACCCCCTAAGCACAAGGGCACCTGCCCTGGTTTACCCTCTTCCACCATACAGAAGACTGGTCCTGCAGCAGGCAGGGAGAGGGGTATGCTTTACATCAGTGCTGTAATTATCATATCATCCACAGGCCATTAATGAGCTCCTGAACTGATACCATGTCAATAGGTAATCCAAGAGCTCATAGCCAGTTCTTGCCCACTGACCAAAAGCCATTTCTGTTGGAAGGATGTCTGTATCTGTTGCTTGAGCACACCATGGTTTGTCTACACCCTCCCTTGCTCAGGTTACTACTATCTACCAGGACACCTTTGGGCACAAGAAGGGAATAGTAAGAGCTACACAGCACCCCCAAAACAATATTTAAAGATGTAAGATCCCATACTTTGACTGACACGAACAGGAATTTTACCTCACACAACATGAGGGACATTAAATGCAAATCTTAAAATGCACTTAAAAAATATGGGCCCATGAAGTAGCAGTGATGAGACACCTGAATTTTCTACACTGCCTTGGTTAAGTTTTATCCAAACAAAAGAGGTGGAAAACAATCAATTGCAAATAACAGAAAATGGCCTCTTCTTCATCGCAACAAGGCTAAAAGGATGTCCCTTGTCCTGAAGTATGCAAAAACAAATTCACAGTCTGTAAAAACAGGTTTCCTATACCTTAAGCATTTAGTAATGTTTGTAAGGCACTTTGAAGGTCAATAGCACTCTTATAACAACTGCCATTTGAATCAAGTGGCAGTCAGACATGTGGAATGCTGCAGGGCTGAATAGTGAACAGAATAGCTAAACAGGAGCCTGATCTGGTTTTACCAGACCGACTCTATTCACCAAGATTAATGCCTCCCTGTTGTCCTCCTGAATCTTTCTGGGACAGGCTCCAAATCTAAAGAGAAATTCTCATGTCCATACCTGTGATAGAGACTGCCTGACCAGCAAACACTTGAACACAGAGGTGACTCTGTAAGGAGCTTAACACCTTATCTCAGACAGCTATGGGCACCAGTATTGCTGGGCTGCAGCCCCAAAGATCTAACTGGACTGATACACACTTCATTTTTTTGATCGCCAAACAATACATTAATTATTCAGCACTGCTTGTGTTGGAGATCACTTCCTGATTAAGCCATGACCCAGTAAACTACACAGACCTACTTTAAGTTAAACTTAAGACAGATGCCTGGAGTCAATAGCTGGTCTTGTATGCTCAAATTCAGAATATGACTGCTTTGCTGAATCGATTGTGATTACAGGGAAAGCAACAGCCTGCAGTAAAGGTTCCAGAAAGACACTAATTGTTGGCAAAAAATAGCAACTATTAGCAAACATGAAAAATTATAATGTCAAGATACACAGAGTAATTATCTGTACACAAAACTGCAATATGAACCCTGTATAGCTATGAATAAAAGGCTTTGTTTGTGAAACTGGCCATTTCTCAGCGCTTAGATGCATGTGAACAAGTTGAAACATAAATCAAAGATATAAGCCAGGAGTCCTCAACATTGGTGCTAATAGCCCTCGAGAGTCTGGACAAGACAACACCTTTCAAATAAAAGATATTTCCATAATAGATGTTGTTTATTTCCTTCAGCTTCCCTGTTGGCAAAGACACCAATTGACCAATTTATTTTTCACTGGCTTCAAATTTTCTGGCTGCCCCTTCTCATTGTAAACATCAGTGGAAAAACATTTATTTGTTTAGAAGTACTTTCTTTGGAAGGCTGGTAAAAGCTATTCTTCAAAAACCTGAAGCTTAGGCCAAATCTGAGAAAAAATTTCCTTGGCATTGCCAAGTCTTGTGATTTTCATCCTACCTCTTCAACAAACAGGACTTTTCATCCAGAGTAAGTGTTAAGGAAATGGTAAACCTGGATTTTGTTCTTAGCCTCACTACTTACTATGAAAGAAAACATATGAGTGCACCTGAGCAGCTCCTACCCCACCTCCTCAACTGCTTCCTCCCCCCAGGCAGCAGCAGCACAGGGGCAGCTAAGCAGCAAGGACACTCCAGAGAGGACGGATAAGATGGGTTTTGCATCAGTGCAAAGTGGGACCACGGTGCTGCTGTAGACATGTTTGTGGGCACTGAGCAGCAGCCTGGGTGCTCATCACATTACAGAGAACCAAATTTTGTTCTGTGTTTCCAGCCATTTTGGTGAATAAAAAAGCTAGACAATTTGTCCCAGACAAATCTGCTCAAAATTCAGGAGAATAAAAAGATGACAACAACTGTGGCATTTTTTTATGCTTTGAAAATAGTGATTTTGAAGAGAAAACTGAGCTTCAGATGGCTGACTTGTATTGGCAAAGGTGCAGGATTAACAGTGCTCATTTCTCTTTGAAAATGCACATATTAGTCAGGAATAAAGTGAATTTATTCCTCATCTTCCATATGAATTTATAGTCTACAGACACTATTGTTGCAACTAAGTAGATTTCTTTTCATTGAGCAGGAGCCAAACTGAGTAAATCTGTCAGTGAAACACTTGTAACACTTCCGACAAAGGAAAAATGCCTGGCTCCATAATCAAAAAAGTGATAAAGAATTTTTAACATGTGTTGTTGTCCTGTTCCTATGGTCTTCAACATCACCTGAGTGTCCTTGAAGGAAACCAGTCTGCAAGCGATGTCAATTTAGATGAGAGGGATTTCTGTGCGGCTGTTGCTTTAAACACTGGTTAGCCTTTAGCACCTCTGCCCAGTGCCATGAACAAGGCAGAAGGAATTATTCCTTCCTTTCAATTACATTATGGAGTGGTTGCACTGGAAGATCATTCACTGTCCTGTTACAATTTTAACTCTTTTTCCCACCAAAAGTCCAGTTTTGAGATCTCTCCCTCCAAGAAGAATTCTGCTTGAAGTATATCCTGTGTGGTCTCCTGCCAAATTCTTTTGTAGCAGAAGTTTGTGGCTAATCAGAGAAGGCATTCAGATCACTCACATTTGGAAAAGCCATCCTTGCTTTCTTTGGGAATGCACAGATTACAAATTTCTTGTTTTAGAAAATTCATTTTTCACACAGGGAACTCCTAGGACCCTGTGTGAAAGGGGGAGGAACCAATCCCTGCTTGTTTCACTTGAGGGGCATACACAGACTGCTCTTCATAGACAGGAGTGTGGATAGGATGCCACTGGGATCTGTAGTGGCCCCACACAGTTATCTTGCCCTCAGCTGTAAGCATGCTATATTTCACACTGCAAGCCCAGACAGCAGCAGCAGTGGCTGCCTGATTCTTTGATTAGCAAATCAGGAGCCCAAAGTCTCCCTGCTGAGTTGAGAAGCCAGTTGTTAATAGCCAGGCTTTGTCTATTTCCAGATGGCATGACATGAGCTGGTGGAAACTGATTACCAAGTAACTGCAAATAGTTTATCAGGGAAATGATTTTCATCAATGGCCAAAAGAGCAGCTTGCCACCAGGCTGCACAAGTTCACTGTAGAGAGATAACCCACACCATTCTGGGCTTACTCTTGATCACTTTGTCCCTATGTTCACCCATCTAGCCTGACTCATTGCAGACCCAGCTGAAGAGGAAAGATGCCTGGAGCAGTCAGCATGTGGAAAGCATCAGCTGTGTCTCCCATCTCCCCAGCATCCTCCTCATATGCTTCATCACACAGAATTTATACACCCATCCCAACTTGAGCTATGATGAACAAGAAAAGCCAAAACAACCATTATAATAGCAGAGAAAAGCTTTCAGTGTAGCCAGTGTTAAAATACATTTCATGGATTATTGTTCCACAAGACATCAGCACACAGGAAGGGCAGGACTCGTTTAACAGCTTCTCACTTTTTTCTTCTACCTCCATTGCTCAGCATGTGCTCCTAAGCCCCACTTTCTGCACAATGCTATTACTTTCACCTCCCTTAATTTCTCTTGTTCACCACTGCCCAGTCTCAGTACCCCACAAACACTAAATTTAGCAAGCCCCTGTGAGGGTAGGGCAGCATTGCCCCTAATACACACATAAAACAGCAAGGCACAGAGCTAAAGGCCAAAAGTAGCCATGCTGAAAAATCAATGCCTCGGTTCTTAAGCTTAGTTTTAGACATCCACTTGAAGTGGGGTCATTATAACTCCTTCACACTCTCTCCACATTAACACCAATGGCACACAACTACTTATGTCTGTCAGTCCTATGCCATCTTGAATGCATGCACACATTTTGGAACATGATTTGCACAGAGTCTTTTACACTGTGTTGCTAGGATTTAGTGGCATTAGCCATTTAGCCATGCTGATCTTGTAGCAGCATCTTCAACAGCTCTGCAACACAGCATGTCCCCTCCAGACAGCCCCCAGCCACCACACGACCCTCCTTCTGTACACTCGACACACAAGTCGATGACAGTGATTAACCAGCCTCATATGCAACCAATTAACCAACTTTTCAGGCAAGTCCCCAAGACTCCACACTTCACTTTGTCTCCATAATGCATTTTTATCATGATGGATAACCCATCTTCAGCACTGGGAAATTCGTCCCAGGACAGGTAACTTTCCTAGAGGTACAGACTATCTGTGCAACTCTCACAGGCACGTATACAGACAAGTATAAAGCAAAGAGAAGGAATCTATGAAAGAAACAAGCGCCAGAACAGGCACAACTGCATGAATTTGACCAAAAGAAAGTGAACCGAGACTGATAGGAAGGAATGGCTCCTAGAACAAGGAGCAGTCCAGAAAAGCAACAGATGATTCTATTACTTAGGACCATTAAAGGTAGTTTGGACAGAGTTCAGGAAGGTGTAATTGCCCTTAGTTTTCACATTCATCATATGCCAAATAATAATTTCAGCACTATACTCTAGAACTGGTTTGCTACTATAGCATGTTTTCTGTATCACTGGTTTATAGATATGATCTCAGCTGCACAGAAAAGTTATTTTTTACTCATTTTAGTCTTGTTAGGTGGTGGAAAACGCTATCCTACTCACACAGTCTTTCAACCAGACACCTTCCACCCCCTGCTGACAAGATCTGCAACCAGCATTGCAAAACGCTTCTGCATCTCTCTTCCTAGGCAGAGCATTATTGTACAGGGTGCGAATGCAAGTGAGCCTCCAGATAAATATCACTAGATTCCTTGGCACAAATTTCAGAGAGCCTTTTGGTGTCAATTGCATTTTCTTTCACTCAGGAGAGCATCAGAACTATGGGAAACAAAAGCAAACATGTTAAACCAAGCAGCACATTTCTGTCCTCATGCTTCTGGTATTCTAATTGCACAGATCAGGAATTTAGCCAAATATGTCTTCTGTCCTTCAGGATGCCTTTGCAAGGAAGTGGGCAGTGAAGCTGGTACTTTTCCTGTTACAGGTTTGAAACACAGCCAGGACAAAGATTCCAGTCCTGCAGCCAGTGTCAGGGTACACTGGCACAACCCATGCACACTGCTTTATAGATCTGTGTTAATGTCACAGCAGACTTGAAGTGTGAAATCTCCACAAATGCAACTCTCTCTTGCTATGAGATCTTAAAAAAGTGTTTTCCAAATACCTTAGGGTTTTGGGTTCTTTTTCTACTTCATGGGAGTGTTTTAGATGGTCAGCTAAAGGGAGGAGCCTACTCCCTTGAAACCAGTCACAACCTTACTGACCTCTCTAAAACCCAGGTGTACACCTCCTTTGATACATCTCTAGCCATGCTGTCCTGGAGGAGCCACCACCACCAGCAGAGATGAGAGGCTGTTGTTCCTCAGAGCCTGCTCTGTATCATTTGAGAACAGATTGTTCCCATATGTTGTGTTGGTTTTATGAGACAGACAAGTGTCTATTGGGACATAAGGTGTAATTATAGTGCAATTTCAATTAAGAATCAAACTGTGGTCCGATAAGGTAAAAAGGTCAGTGCTATATCTAGCAATGCAGCTGGATGATGGTTTTGCACTTGGCTACAAAACGAAGGGAAATCCTAGTTGGGGCCAAAAATATCCCTGTCTTCAGCCATGATTTGCTGCCAAGCATCAATCCCAGAGCAAATTCTAAAAGGATATTTGCCTGGATTTACAGTTTAAACAATGCATTATATAGTCCTTTGTTTTAGCAGGTTCAGGCTGCAACTTCCACTCTTTCCAGAAAGCTTTTTTCTTTTTTTCCCCCTCTTTCCCAAGCTTTGATTACAAAATAACTAGCCAAAGAGATTCTGCTTCATAGTGTTTCTCAGCTGTCGAGTTTTAGATTATAGCAAAAAAGAAAACTAGCACACTGTCCTGATGTAGTTTACACAGAGATTTAAGAAGCAAACACAGAAAGCAGACTTGCAAGTTTATCAACAGTGGGAAATTATCTCAGAGCACCTCCTAGGGGACAAAGTCTGAGGAAACATCTGGAAGGGAATTTGATAAAACACTAATGAATATTTAGCATAGCATTTGAAATGGAGTAGCAAGGCAGCATAATTTGAGTTCTAAAATTCCCTATGTTCAAAGGTGTTGGACTTCCAAATCCCACATGTCTGCTTTCACCCAGTCACAGATATGCAGGCAAATGACAACAGATCACAGATTTAATGAAGTCTTCAGTTTGGCTTCTCATATGGTGTCTGTGAATGTCCACATGTGTTCATGAATGCTGCTAATCACAAGGACTGGAGACAGTAACAGGCTCTCCATCCCAGCCCCCTTTGAAAATGCCTCTGCCATCAGCCGGAATACTATCTAACCTATTAAGTTCTGGTGGCTACAAATGGGAATTTGGTTTTAAAACTGGGCTGACTACAAGGTCAGACGCACTCACATCAGCCAACCATGACATGGCATCCAATTTTAAGTGCAAAGAGCCTTTTAGCTTTGCAGCCAAGTAAGAGGATATCCAAGGGAACAGCACCTCTGTGTAGCTTCCTCCAGAAACAGAGGATGCAACTTGTGGAAGGAAAGGCTGAGTCAGCCATGAGAGTAATTAATTTTACATCAGACTGGAACAGCAAGGCCTTTCTATGTAAGGCAGTCTTCGCAGAAATAATTGGTGTTTATCTGGTGTCTGCTACAAAAAGATTACCTTGGGCCAGATAAAAAAAACATGGGCACAAAGAACTATGCCAACGAGATCTGGGCAGAGATGAAATGGATCTGGAAGATAATATGAAGAGCAGAACACAAGGCTCTGAACTTATCACCCGAAATATCGTGGAAAAGAAATGAACTCTGAAAAATGAAACAAGAGAACTGACATGTTATTATCTAAGTGACAATATCTGAGAAATCACAATGACCATAGGGTTACACTGGGGTTATTCATGTCCCCAGTGGACAAGTCAGCAAATTATGGGTAGAATCAAACTAATCTGCTCCTTCTGACATGGGCAACACTTTCACCCTGTTCAACAATACTGATCAAAACTTGAATAGCTTTGTCTCTTGTCCAGAGCTAACTTGCTTCCAAAAACCTTTGACAGAGTAGACAGTGCCTCCGTAGCACATTTTAAGTTTCTTATTTATCCAGGCTTTCCAGAAAGTTGTCAAAGAGGTTTTAATCTGTGAGCAGAAATGAACTTATTTGATCTTGCTCACACTAGTTGTCTGAATTGTCATCTAGTTCACCAAGACAGACCTGTATCATGGAAAAAGGAAATCACTGGAAGAACTGTGTAGTGGTTTTGAATACACTAACAGTCTCCCAAATATACTCATGTACAATTGATGTGACAAACATAGCAGCAGATCCAGCATTTTGTTGATAAAGGTTTTAGAAGACATTAAACCCATGGGCAATCCCATCTTAGTAGAGAAACAAATGGTTCATGAGTTCACTTTTGTGGGAAACACCTTTTATTAGCACAGGAAATACCCCAACAATATATTTTGTGAGGCAAAGGCAAGTGCCGGTTTCTGGAGTCTCACACCAACATGGAACTGTAACCTTATTAAAGTGTCAGCACTGAGACAAATCTCCAGCAGCAATGCAGGAACAATACTCTGTCCAGCTCTCAGTTACGGTACCTGAGCCAGAAGTATGGACAGGATAAAGAATGAAAAAAATGGGAGCGTGCATGACTGCCTGCAGCTGCACAAAACAGAGGAGAAAGACACTTTGTTTCAAAGCTGCTGTACAAAAAGGCTCACCACTTGAGAAGTTGATCCTTGGGGGAAGTTGATCCTTAGGGGAGAAGTTGATCCTTAGGGGCCCAGAGCAAAAATGATGAAGACAGCAACATAACACACCAGCAACTTGAAGAAATTAAATGAACAGCCCTGGAAAGTATTGACTGGCAATTCTCAGCCTTCTGCACCTGACGGTGCATGAAGCCAATTGGTTTGGATATCTTGCCATTTCCAGTTTGATGTGACATGGAAAACAAAACTTCTCCTTGTCCTGACTGCTATTTGAACCCAAGATTTATATCCCAAAGGAAGAGGCTTCATTAAAGATGCTGGTTTCCTAACAGTACAAGACACATACCAAACAACACCCAAAGCTCTAGTTAATTAACCTTTTATCTCAAGCTCTCTGCCCTTTTTCTGGAATTGCACAATGAAAACACCACTCTTGCTGCTGCACCTGGTTTTCCATCCTTCCCTGTGATCCCATTGCCTTTGGCTGACAGTCTGAAGCCTCCTCCAGGCCAACCCCTTGCATTCAGCTTCCCTGCAGCCTGACAGCCAGATGTGGAGCCCAGCCTCAGAGCCACTTTACTTTCCTTTTCACTCAGACTGAAGAGCTGCATCAGCAACATACAGCTATTTGGTTATATATTTTTTAATCATTTGACTTGCATATATGTGATCAACTGAAAAGTGATCACAGCTACTGGAAAAAAAAGACAACAAAACCTCTAGCTTGCTCTGTGGATGCAATTTCTCAACAGGAATGCCTCCAGATCACACTGGACACAAGAATCAATCCAGGAAGCCAAGCTGCTATACACAAACCATAAACTATCTGTCAACACCCAGAACTGATCCTGCCCAACTTTCTAAATAACCCAGACCCACAATGGTGTTCTGCTGAATCACTAGAGCTCTGCCAACATTTCTTGGACTGCCCATCTCCAGCTGTCAATATAGTAAGACCCATGTTCTCCATCCATTCATATTTCAAAGGTAGAATCTGGAAATGAAAGTGTCACCCACTTCTAAAGTCTTTCCTGAACAGAAGTACTCACAAGGTGTCAGAAGAAGCAGCAGCTCACCACCATTCCCATTACATAGGTAACAAAACTGTTGAGCAGGAGGAGAGTTTGTTGCTCCCAGCAACTTCCCAAAGAGCTTGGTGCAGACACATCATAGCACACTGGGTAGACTGGTACCTGCAGGACACCAGCAACCTGAGAATACAATGCAGGAAATAATCTAACACCTGCACCAAGGAACACAAGGGGATGAATACATTTTATGCAATTTATATTAAAGGGTTCTTATAACTCCTGCATGAAACACTTGTGAAAACTAGAAAAGTATAGCAACCATGAGAATATTTTCCTGCTTTTGGGCAGAGAGAGGTTAGTTAAGTACAGCCCTGGGCACATCAGTTACATGCAGTTACACAGGCTCAGCTCAAAAAATGCTTTTACACAGAACTAGGACTGCGTGTCATGGATTTGGGTTGTAGTTTTTATTTGTAGAGCCTTCATCTGGGCTTTAGAGCTGTTTAATATTAATCATAACAAAAATATATTAGATAAAAGATAGCAGAGCAGAAGCCCCAAGAGCAGAAAAAAGACAACACTACACCCAGTGCTTCCAGTCTGGTTACAAACTGTAGTGGACAGCAAAGTTCCCAAATTCTTTTGAAATATTGGAGTGCTTCAGGGATAACATGATGGATTTAGACTCAAGACACTGAAGAATTATCCAAGAAAACAAAGCCTTTGATTTACACTCAAGTAAATCTTCTCCTGGATTAATCTGCCCAGCTCTGAGATAACATGAAGATTTTTTTACACAGCCTAACATAAACAAATCCTCCATGTGCAGTGAATGGTAGGGCAGAGAAAAGGAAAGCAGTTTTGGGGCATGTACTTTCCAAGGAACGGAAAAACACTTTGTCATTCACTCTGAGTTTGGCCTTCAGAAGTGCTGCCAGGCACTGAGTGTTTGATATAATCAGTCTGCTACCAAGAGCTTCAGTTAAGCACAGAGAGCTGCCTGCATTGCTGGGCGATTCCCAAAACAACAGGGGTCTGGGTAGCATCACCTTACCCACTTCTGCTCTCCCTCAGCTAAACATGACAGCAATTGTGCTGAGGGCTTGAGTATGAATCAGCTAGTGAGGGCACATGCAGCTGCATGAACTGGCATTACTGGTCCCCAGGGGATAGAAGACTATGAAGGCAGACTGGCATTTTTTCAGCAGTAAATGAAGTGAGTCTTCACAACTGGGCATCATGTACTTTATTTTTCCCCATGTTCTCCCATCAGCAGCATCAGTCTGATGCTTCACCGCTCATTGCGGGAGCAGGACAAAGTGCTGCAACATGACCAAGATGGGATGGGTTCCTGTTTAAACAGCACAGATCTTATAGGAAAAAAAAAGTCTTTATTACTGTTCCCTTATTTTATGAACTGTAAGCCTAACTGCAGCAGTAATGCATTCCCTGCCAGTCCTGGCTAGAGTCAGCTCTTCATAGAATGGTTTGGGTTGGAAGGGGCCTTAAAGGTCATCAAACCCCCCACCATGGGCAGGGAGATCTCCCATTAGACCAGGTTGCTCAAAGCCCCATTCAACCTGGCTTCAAACACTGTCAGGGAGGGGGCATCCACAACCCCTCTGGGCAACCTGTTCCAGTGTCTTACCACCCCCACAGGAAAGAATTTCCTCCTAATATCCAATCTAAATCTGCCCTCTTTCAGTTTGAAGCCATTTCCCCTTATTCTATCACTTCATGCCCTTGTAATAAGTCCTTCTCCAGCTACCCTGTAGCCCCCTTCAGGTACTGAAAGGCTGCTATGAAGTATCCCCAGAGCCTTCTCTTCTGCAGGCTGAACCACCCCATCTCTCTCTACCTGTCTTCATAGCAGAGGTGCTCCAGCCCTCCGATCATCATTGTGGCCCTCCTCTGGACTTGCTCTAACAGCCCTATGTCCTTCTTATGTCGGGGACTCCAGAACCAGACACAGTTCTTTACCCTTACACTCCAGCCTCTGCCCCCAGGCTGGTCAGAGGCTGGCTGCCCACCCAGCCACCCTCTCCCCAGCAGGCTTTGTCCAAAAGAAGAAGCCAGCTCCCTCAAACTGGTTTTGAGCACAGCCTTTGCCACAGAGCCCATTGCCTGCAGGCTGTGAGCACACAGGTGCTGAGCTCTGCTGGCAGAGATGATCTCAGCTCCACAATTGTCTGCCTCACAATCCCTGCTGTGTCTGTTAGTTTGGTTTTTTCACCAACAGTGATTTAGGAACAGCTGAGCACTCAGATTCCCCTTTCCCTGGACTGAAAACCAAGCAAACCCAACTAGCACACACAGCTGCTCCTTCATCTAGAAAGAACAGTGTTTTGCATCTGGCTACACCCACTCCTCAAAAGCATGGTGAGAATAAACACTTGGATAACAGACAATTAACACAACAAAAACCACTTGCAAATAGAACCAGAATATTTTGCATACATGGTAAATGCTACCCCTGAAGCCATGGCCTTCTGGGTTTCTACCCTACACATTTTCTGCATGCAAGTAAAACTTATCTACTTACTCTTAGATGTTCCTGGCACATCTCAGATAACACACGACTTCCTAAAGACACAGACCACTTTTTGGGTTAGCCAAATAGAGCCTGAATTAACAATATGGATTCCTCAAGCAGTTTCTGCTCAGTGCATTCAGCAGATTCCCAACACCAGCAGGCCCTTGCCAAGTGCCTGTGTATCGCACTGTAACAGCAGCTATGGGGATCACACCTGATGAGTGACAGTATAACAAGTTTTTTGGCACTTAACCTGATGCACTCCAACATCTTTTCTCATGTGGCTACACTGACCCACATCACAGCAGTCTGAAGCAATAGTTCTTATACCCCTTTGTGGAAATCAATGCAGACCTGCACACTGACACACACACAATGCCACTGGCCCTCACCTACCACGCTGGGAACAGACCAGTGGGCAGGGAGTGGAAGTAGACACCACCTCCAACCCAACAGCTCCCATTACAACTGGCTGACTGACTGCTTAATAGTGAGATCCTGGGTCTGGGGAGTTCTCAGACAAGTACAGCATTAGGTTAACACCCCTAAATTTACATTTGTCCCAAAGGGTCACATTTCCCTGTACTACAAACCCCACAAAAAGGGGAAAATATTTTTTTCTGTCAATGTCTGGCTCTGTTCCTGAGGCTTTGGCTTTTTGTCCCTGCAGGAGCTTCCCTGGGGAAGCAGTTTCCTGGAGGTCTACTTTCTCCTCGTACCCAGCCTTTATCTGAGCAAGGGTTACAGAGAGGCCCTAGCCCCATCTCCAGGAGGTTTTGAAGCCCGAGGCCGGCCAGGATGCCTGCAGAGATCAGCCTTGCTCTGCACCAGGCCACATCTTGCTGGCAGACACCCTCAAAGAAAAGGCAATTGCACAGCAGCTGACCTGCAGTTGCCCACTCTGCTTCTTCCAGAGATGGACACTGGGACAGAAGCTGACCTCAATGCATCCTCATGAGGCAGTGAGCCTGTTCACCCCAGAGGTGCCAGCCTGGTGAGAGTCTCTGTGAGGCTGAGAACTCCTCATTCACACATCGCACCACAGAGCTGCAGCAGAGTCTCCACACCAGCTTGCAGATGTAGGAAAACAGGCTTCTTCCCTCCCAGATAGGGCAGCTGACACCTCCACCCCAAAACCTGAAATTTAGCCAAAAGTTCCATGGGGAAGAGCTGAAGTCATCTCATCCTACCCTCCTCCATACATCATTTTAGGCTGAAAACTGTTGTGAGCAGCAAAATAAGCCCCTGAGGAAAATCTAGTGACTGTGTGTGACCTTATCCCTGCAACACATTGTCAACACATTAATTCACTTCAAGATAAAGTTTTAATAGACTCTGACCTCCAGCATCAGAAAGACCTTCCTCAGCCATGTGGCCTGGTCCCCTGCTCCTTTGCTCATGCTTGCATGAACTTTGCAATAGAGTCAATAACAAGAGCACACGTTGGTTTAAATTCTTTTAATTCTATCTGTAGACACTTCTGATACTCTTAACCTTCCAGTTACTTGCCATCCATGCGGAAATCATGTGGGAATACAGCCATGACCACCCTTTATTCAGAGTAACATACTTACACCCGTGAAGACCAACCTTCAGCTGGAAAGCTAGTATCATTGCAGGCATCAGTCTAGCCTGTATAGGCTAGTGGCTGAATTTCTTGACTATCACATAGATTGGCCCATTAGCTAGACAAGGTTTGGTTTGCTGCCCACTTAAGCACACAGCATAGCATGTAGGCTTGACAGCAAGATGCCGTCATAGTTATGCAAAGGGCTCAGAATGCAGACAGGTGACATTTTCTGCAGAAAAGCCACAGCTATTTATCTCTGTGTGATCTTGAGCTCTTCACTGCTACCTACATTTTAATTTGACTGACTTAAAATTTATATATAACAGGAAACTGGTAAGAACTGGTAAGTAGAATAGTAGATAATGCCTTCAAGGGCTCTCATACACAATAAAGTCTAATATACTTTGAGGCAATTTTGTACGCTTTGGTACCAATGTAACAACAATTTATTATTGATTTGTTATTTCCAAGTTTGGGTAACATTTTTAACAAAATGTAGTGCAATTCATAGATAAAACCTTTGCTAAAGTTAAATTTGAGGTATGACCTGCAGGACTTGGCAGGGCTGTGAAAGCAATATATGGCAGAAGTCCAACTCACTGAACAGAGGAGCTGGGATGGTGGCAGAATCCTTCAAGAAAGGCACAAAAAGTGTCTCTGTACATGCTAAGAGGAAACACCAGAGAACCATGGGGTTCCAGAAAACATTAGTGAGGAGAAAATTTCAGAGTGTGGAGAAGGAAAGTGCACATACAAGTTAGACAAGTCTTTTCCCCAGGAACCCCAAATTGCCTGGAAACTTTGTGACTTTTTGTTGGGCTAAGCAGCAGCAACCAGCTGCATGCAGCACAACTTTCACCCCAAACAGCCCAGTCCAAGAGTGTAAGCAGGTAGCAGCTCAGAACCAGGGCAGATCAGATAGCAAATACATAGAAAGAGACACATTCCCCCAGGCCTTGCACAGGAGCTTGGGAAAGGGTAAGGAATGAGCCAAGGAGACCAACTCAGGCAAAGCAGGGAGAAGAGACACCCTAGCTGCTTGTTGGGCTGACAATGCCAACAGGACTTGGTCATGAGCTGCAAGCAGAAGCTGAGACAGAGCAGGCAGAGAGGACTCAGTGGATTGGAGCTGTGTAGGAGAAGGACAACCTGTAGGAGACACTGCAGTTCCTCTGTACAGAAAGGCTGAATTACGCACTGCCCCTGGGATCCAAGTGACAAAGCTAAAAGCTGCTCGTTTGACAGCAGTGAGACTTTAGCAAGGAGCAGCACAAGGCTTCAGGATGAGTCACATATGGAATGAACTTCTTAACTGGTACAACCACTGTTGAGAAAGCAACCGAACAGAACAGCATTTCTGCAAACCTGATTTAACTTCACTAAATTTAGAGGATCGCTATACAGTACAGCTGATGAATAAGCAACAATATTCTTTATCAAATTAAATATTTACACTTCAAAGACGTTATTGAAGTACAGGTTTGCTTCTAAGCAGTAACAGGAGGGAAAAATGAGCCCCTTTCCTAAGCCATCTCTCTGTACTCACCCTCTACCCCAACAGCTGTAGAGCTTCAATTCTGCCTAATACCTCTCCTGATTTATTGGATGCCCAGTTAGAAAGCTCTGATTGTTCCCTGTTGCAGTATTTTGCCATGGGTGAGGAATGTAGGAGGATTTCATAATATTTTTATGACTATTATATGACCTTCTGTTAACTTGATGGGATGAGTCACAGGCCCCTCCTTTAGAACAGGGCAAGCATCCCATGAAATGAATGCTCATAGAGAGGCATAGAGGTCAAACCAACAGTGGAGCCTGAATGCTGGTAGGAGTTTTAATTATGAATTATGAATCTAGCTACTATAGGTTGCTATTTTGGGAGCTGCTAAATTAACAGGCAAGAAACAGGAGGATCTCATCAAAAGCAAGGACACTTCTGCCTCCTGCCCATTAAGGGATGTGAAATTTTTAAGTCCTGGATCTGAAATAGCAGTGATTTGTGGTGCTGGATTTATCAAGGTCATAGAGCACCAAATCTAAATCTTGCCTCCACTTCTGCCTTTCCTCATGCCAAGGTGAAAGCTAATCCCCCAGAATCCCTCTCACCAGCACAGATTACATTGCTTTAATAAAGGGTGTCATCTTCCCTCACTGCACTTTACATGATCTGGAGAGTAAAATTGGGTGGCTTCTGGCTAGAGCTGGATAACACAACGTTCTCCCATAAGAAAAGGTTGCCTTATTAAAGCTTAGAATTTTGCAAGCAGATGTGAATCTAAAGCAAGAATAACTTCAGTTAAAACTGAAAATATCAGATTATGAGAACTTGGATTCATTAAAAGAATTTCACCTCCTTCTAAGACTTTCCTTTCCACCTAACTTTCTGAAAAAGGTTATAATTTCCTTTAAATTTTGTGCAGAATTGAGAAAATTTACCATAGGCTCCACAACCCTGCAGTCCCCATTGTAGGAAATATCGTACCTGTTAACTGAAAATGCTGCTACAGAGATCCCATAAAGCTGTTAAGCCACTGAACCAGTGAGTGAGATCTTTATCTGCTGAGAGGCAACCTTAGCATCAGAAAGTCAAGCTAAGCCCCAGCTCCTTTCAATGCTCAGGAGACCTTAGAGTGGAAGGGGAAACCCCATACCCAGAGGAGCAGACTGACTGTGGGGTGCTGGGGGCTGACAGTGAGCACACCTGCAGACAGGGAGGGTTTCAGCAGCTTTTCTCACCAGAGAATCGCAGTATTAGAAGCTGAGACACCAGCAATCAGTTCCCTGGAAACACTGCCGCTCTCACTAACTCCAGGCAAGCTGGCAGTCAGACACAGAGCCTGCTTGAACCTCAAAACCCTGCTCATTTCCACTGCTTTTTTTTTGCCAGCAAAGCACAAAATAGGACAGGGAGTCTTGCACAGTCAATAAGCTGGGGGAGGGGGGAAAGTACTTTTTCAATCTCTTCATAATTAAAGCTCTTTTGATTGGAGGGCATGAGAGCAATTTAGCTCCTCAAGAGGAGGGGGTTACTGGCATTCAGCTAATGGAAACAGGCTGCTGGCTAGCAGGTGGTCTGCAAGCCCTGTTTGTTTGTGTAGTGAGCAATCCCAGCCATAGCAGGTGAGCAGCACCCCACCCTTGCTGCTCTGAGTAAGAACACTCACAAGCTGTCTCAATCAGCAGCTACACAAAGCCTACCCAAGCAGGAATTTAGCACCATTTACACCACCAGCTCAGGTAAGCAGCACCATCCTCCCCAAGGACCCCAACACAACCAGCAGGGCCCTTGTTGGCCAGGGAAACAGAACTCGGGGCTCTAAGGAGAGTTACACACTTCAGGCTCATAAAAGTTTCATTTACTCTGCTGTAATGGCTAAAGGAAGGAACGAGTTGCATTGAATGCAGAATTTCTACCAAGTATGTTTATGATAGGAAAAGTCTTTCAGCTGGGAGCAAAGCTATTTGTGAACACAGACCGACTCCAGCAGGCCTCCCAGGAGAAACAGCACTAGAGCTGCAGCAGGCTGTGGGGTATGGCCTGGCCTCAGACCCCACCAGGACCACTGCTCATTGCAGCCTACCCACCTACCAAGCCCCCCAGTTTCCAGCAGAGCCAGGTACACCACAAGCTCCCACCTACCCTGCCACACACTGAGCAGCACAGCTCTGGCCCACAGAGTAGTGCATTTCTCTGGATGAGACTCACCTTCACAGCCAGCCTTTCACCTAGGTGTCTTCAGCTCCTACTGCCAGGCAGGTCCTCCTTCCAAGGTGCTGTTTTGGTGGGGAATTAAACAGAACTAAAAAGACCCCTGAGGTGGTCAGTTTAGTTAGAATCTTCAAGACCAAAAGAAGAGTCAACCCAGGAGGTATCACAGCTGCTCTGGGTGCATAGCCATACCTCCAAACCCAGACACCAAGTGACAGCTGTAACAGAAGGGCAGGGCTCATACCCTGATACCTCAAAGCTCACTTCCCAAACCATATGGCTGTGCCCAGTTTAGAGCTGCCTTCTCTACACCAGCAAACATCTCCCAGCAAAACCTACTCAGCTGCTGCCTTTGATATTTAAAAATCCTGCTGTGCTCCCATAGGCCACCACAAGCCCACCTGAGAGGTGACCTCCTCCCTGGCTCTCCCAGGTGAAGCCAATCTTGGCTGCTAAAACCTCAGCCACAATTCCCCTAGGATCAGTCTGGGAGGCAGGGAAAAACCTGGGGAAAGAAACAAACACATGGATGCCAGCCAGTAGGTAAGAGACAATATCTATTTGTAGCCTCAGATCACAGCTTTAAGTGTTGGGATAATCACACGACAACATGCTAGAACATTTCTGGAGGGCATGATGGCAAGCTGTGCTTGGGCGAGCTGCAGTGGTGTACAGTATAAAGTGAAGTTCATGATCCAACAGAAGTTTGTTGTGCTCAGGCATATGGTCTGTTTGCAAGACAAAGTGTCTGAAACATTGTTTTCTTTTTAATGGGAACAATTTGACAAAGGGTTAACTTTAAAGAGAGTTACAACTTTGTGATGTAAATTAATAAGAATGCTTCTCCTTTCTAAATAGTTTCTATCCAGATACATGGCAATGTTGGCTGGTTCGTGACATCCCCCAAATAGACAGCAGCCAAGAGGAGCCAGTCCAAGCAGAGAGTTTGTTGACAATCCACGGGTTGAAAGTCTTCTGATTATTACTTTTTTAAGACTGTATATAATTAGAAAATCATGAGGTAGAGTTGGAGAAAGAAGTAAGAAAATTTCAGGCATCTTTGGAGATTTTATTCTGGTTTTGCTGCAATTTTGCATCAAAAATATACCACGAGCTGTAGCACAAACCCAGCAGGATCATGTTCACAGAAGATGCTCTGTTGAAGCCTGTTCACCTCCCACCTGATCTTAACCGAGATTAACTGCTATTTTCAATGTTTGTTTTAACCAATCTTACACAAATATTTCCTGTGAAGAAGACAAAGAAAAATCTGAGACAAGTTACATTTTGTTTGGCACCAAAACCCAGTCCGAAGGTGTTCCTCAAACCCAACCCTGCTGCCTGTGAGCACATCAGATCTTTCCCTTGCTGCCCTCACCATGCATCTCTGTGCGACAAGGGAAGAGGGCAACTCAGCAGCTGCACTGTGCCCACAACAGCTGAGCAATGGTTCTAATGTTTCATTTTTAATAAGTATTTCTAACTGAAAAGCAAGCACTGCCCCATGGTGTGTTTCTAGTAAAGAAAAGAAGATAAATGCATGCCAGACACAAGGGGTGTGGGAGGAAAAGGAATGCATAATCAGCTCCCCACTGTCATCACATGGTTTCTCCTTCTAGGGGTGTTTGCACTAGGGGAACAGCAGCAAATCTGCTGAGACTCGCATGAGGAGAGGCCTGACTTAAAAGTCTGCATCTAGAAACCTCAGGCCTGATTCTGGTCAGATTTTCATGATAACCAAAAATTATAAAATCAGTATAAGACTATATCTATATAGACAAATATATATAGACATCTTCTAGTCATAAGACTGAGTGGATGAAGCTGAGTTGTTTTTGCAATTGCTGGGCAGGGAAAAGCCAAGTCATGTTCAAGGGCGGCTTCCCCTGAGAGAATGTTTAAAGAAGGTCCTGAGTCTGACCCAAGTTCATATCCAAAGTGACCTCATCTTCTGGCCCTTTTTTGCACAGCAGGAGACACCAGCATTCATGGCCACACAGACAAGCAAGCCCTGGAGTTACCTCCAGCCTCCTCGGTTTTCACTCATATCCCCCCTCCCTAACCTTCATGCCTCTCTTCCAGCATGTTTTTTATCTTATGAAGTCTGTGGTGGCCTCTCAAACATACTAAATATAAATGTGTGGACCCAGCTATGTAAATAAAATGGGACATGTGGTGAACAAACATGAGGACAGGGGGTCTTTCCCATGGATGGGAAGGCTGATTGCCAAGCAAATCCCAAGCCCTGCACTCCTGCAAAGATGAAGGGAGACTAAGGTTTAGGAGCAGTGAGAACTTTTCTTAAAATGGCTGATCTTTTCCCCTACCTAGGGTGGGAGATGCCAGTTACTGGCAGTGCTAAGATGTGTGTCCAGCACCAGGAGATGGACACTTGGAAGAAAGAAAGTCAGGAGACAGGAGGATGTGTAGGGAGGAATTTTTATGGATAAGTAGTATGCAACCAGAAGGGGAAGGATTTCTCCAGTCTTACCATGTATGTGTACATCAGTTTTGACCAGGGTGCACACCATGTGGGGGCAGCTCTGGGCCTGTTGGGAGTTGTTTGTTTGAGCAACTCCCTTGCTCCTGCCTGAAAGAGAAGAAGCTCATACTGGAAAAATAGGTCAGGGGGGCAGTTCAGGAGAAGACTTCCAGGCAGCTGCCTCTCCTATGCAATCTCCCACAGTGGCAGGGGGTCTGACCCTTTACTGGGTGAGTGGGTGTGCTGGGGGCTGTGTGTAGTGTGGTGGGATTGTGTGTGTGAACTGTGAGCTCTTGCTGGTGCACAGTCACTGCTAAGTTAGAGGATGACTTTGATACCTGCCCCACAGTGAGTCTCTTCTTCTGACTGAAAAGTGAGATACAACACAGCCAGAATCACAGGGGATGCTCAAGCCAAAAAATATAATACACAGTCAGAAACTTCTGCCCAAACCCATAGACTCACGCCTGGAGATCTTATGTGGCAGAAAAAATCAATTTTACACCCCAGATTTCCAGCTGAGGGCAGGACAGCCTCCTCCTGTCCTTCCAAATCACACTAGTCATGGCAGGGTCACAGGGTTTGCAGAGGAATCCTCCTTTTTTCTGATCCAGTGACTGGTGCCTAGGCTGGGAGACAGAGAGTTGGCATCTGGGGTCCCTCTGGGGACTCATTTAACCTCATCCAACCCCCTTCTCCAGGAGGTCTGTCTGTTTTGCTGCTGTTTTTCCTTGATCTCAGCCTCTTACTATTTCCAGCCACATCTCAGGGTGATGTGGCAAACTTCCTGGTTTTAAACCTATAAACCTGAAATCTTTTTAGACAACCCAATAAAAGAGGTGATGGATCCTGCTGTGCTTATTTGCTTTGTGGCCTTTGGAGGTAATGACAAGTAAAATGAAGCTCCAGAATAAAGTACTTGAGCAAGTACATGCAAGTACTTATTTCTACATCTCTGCAGCCAAAACCATGTGTTTTGTGTTGCTTCACGTAAATCTCTCTGGTTATTTATCTGCATAAACCCTTCTATAAATTGCTCACTGAGCCTTGAAATGCAGCAAGCAGGCTCTTTGCTGTATGTCTCAATTACCAGGTGAATCAATCACTGCTGTGCACACCTTGTTTGCTCCTACAC
This sequence comes from Aegotheles bennettii, assembly GCA_013398125.1. Lineage (NCBI taxonomy): Eukaryota > Metazoa > Chordata > Aves > Caprimulgiformes > Aegothelidae > Aegotheles > Aegotheles bennettii. The sequence continues at coordinate 518,730 of VZRW01002875.1, forward strand.
AGGGAGAAGTTACCAGTTCCCTTTGCCAGAAAAGAGGGCAAAAAGTCAAATGGTTTTGATGGGTGGATAAATGTCTGTGGGCTGAACCTCATGCACAGAGCTTGTTTATACTGTGAGTTACTAGCACTCCCTCCTCCCGTTAGCTGATAAAATATTCCTCCTCCTCCATCCATCCCTATGAAACATACTCCAGACCAAGAGCCTGTACATGAGTATTTGATCCCTTTGTGAGCTCCTTTTACACCTCTGCCTTTCCTCCTGTGGTGGCAATTCTTCTCTGTACAGGAAAAAGTAAAACATCAGCCTCTTTCTGTGGTGTTAAGGTGGTATATCAGTCTTATTACAGAACTGCTCCACACAGAGGTGGATCTCACTCTTCACCATCACAACACAACTTTTAGCTTCTATTCTGAGTCTTGTGAATGAATCACGTTCATTTAGATTAGAGTGATACTGTCTGGATCAAAGCATCACCCTGCCTTAGTTTCCTCATTCAAAATGAAAATAAGTCAGTGCAATAGAAAAACTAAGAGCAGTTACTATATGTTGACATAGTGCTTCTGTTGGCAATGTTGTCAGGTCTCAATGATGAGTCAGCCTGCATCTACAGTACACTATAACATGTCACACTGCTCCAAGGAAAACAACCCCATGTGAACACCCTTCCACCCCTGCTCCTGGCTACTGCTCTGTTGATACGATTTGCTCTCTCCCAGGGAGACAGCTCATATTAGCAATGTTTCCATAGAGGGGGCTTGAAGGGATGGAAGCATTGGAAGATGGAGCCTTAGACAGCTTGGCCAGCAGTTCAAACACCTCCTAGTGTGAAAGCCCAGATCTTGCATCCACTGGCAACTACTGAGGAAGGACTTGGCTGGCCTTTGAAGTGGGCTACAATCTTTATTCAGAGGTCTCAACAGCAGCTGAACTGCTGATTCACAGAGAATATTTGTGGCTGATTTCATCCATTCTTTAGCTACATACAAATAGCCTGAGTCTGCTCTGGAGTACCTGATGGGTAATTTTTCTGCCTCTGTACTGCTCCTGTGTAGTTATCTTTAGCACCCCCTGGGCTCTGTGCTTTCTTGTGACCTGTGGTGTGGGGCTGGGCTTCTTTTATTACAGCCCACTGTTAGAAACAAAATGTTATTATTAAAGGTGGAGATGAGTTTTTTAAGTCCCTTATTCACTTCCGTGTTTGACTACTCCAGTCCCATGGGACTTCTTGTGGACTAAGGAATTTCTGAGTGCCAGTGGGGTAAGTGGATGTGTGCTCACATGAATCACATCATCCCATGGGCTTGAAATCCATGACTGCTACATCCAGATCACAAGCTACACCTATACTGCAGTAAGTGATCCCAAGCATAGACTTTTCCATCTGCTCTGCCTGCTTGTGTCTGCCCTGTCAATCACTTCTAGCTGCCTCTTAAACAGTACCCACCTGCTAGGATGGCTTTGTCACATCAAACTTTAATATACTCTGGGAGTGGTTTAGACTTCAGCCCAGACATGCAGACTCTGTGGAAAAAGGAGATGGATCTATTGTTAGTGTGGTGGTCCATCCAGAGTCACTGATGCCAGCTTCAGCATGACAAGTGTCTCCAAGTACAGCAGCAGGCTGACTGCTTCATGGTGGGGGGTTCCTGCATGTGTGAGCAACATGGTGTATGTGACATGTCAGTTCATCTGTGAACATGTCTGGAGTCCCTGCAGCCATCATATGAGAGCAGCTCACAGCAGAAGAGTCTGACCAAACCCACACTCCTGCAAGAAAGGATGGAAACTGAGGAGCAGCAGGCATATAGAGGACACGCAGGAACTTGTGCAGGGTGTAGCTGTGCCTCAGGATCACACATGCAGCTTCCTTCATGTCTCCTTTCACTCTACATGCCAAGTCAAGGTCTCTTGTAATGCACCCGAGTGCCAAGATCAGGCTCCTGAAGACCAGAGATCCCCAAAGAAGAGAGAGATGAGGCCCCCAAGTCCCTACCACTAAGCCCATCACTGAGCTCTTCTCCCTCTGCCCCAGGCATGCCACAGCAACCTCATCATGCTGAGGCTTCCCCTTCACTGCACTCCCTCTCAGAGGAGGCAAAGACCAAGCAGATGATATAGACTGGCTCCTTTGCTGTGTTGCCCCTCGGCACAGTGGAGGCAGTCCCACTGGAGAGGGCTCGTGCCTGCGACATGGAGCAGCCCACCACTTGGGGCACCAGGCACATCCCTGATGGCAGGAGGTCGGCCAGGTCCCTGGCAGCTCCCAGCTCCGCTCCTATCTCAGCCCTCCTAACCACTCACACTCTGCTGTTAGCAAAGAAACTTCACAGGCAGCTGAGAAGCAGCAAGGTGGGAGGCAATAATTTCCTTGGGGCTTAGCCTTGAAATTTGTGCCTTGAATTTAGTCAGCTCTCCTGATGTCTCCTCTCCCTCGTTCTACTGCAGCATTCCTGGTTTAGCTTTACTGTCATCCCCCAAAGATCATAAATTTAACTCATGCAATTAGAAGTAGCAAACAAAGATTTTTTTCACTTGGGAATTTTCTTTTCTCTGTGTTTTAAGCCTCTTTTTGCAACTTTGTGATCTAGAAAAGGGTTTCATGGAGAGTCTTGTGTAATCATATGGTTCTGGGAGTTGGGCATCAACCTCTGGGAACTCTGCTATTGAACTGGAGATTGGACGCATAGTGAATTAATCTGCTTTTGATAGTTCTTGTTATTACAGCTTGGTTTAAGATGCACACATGGGTTTTCAGTGCATACATATATGCATATGCACACGTATGCTTACATCCTGATCACACATCTCTCTGCCAAGCACTATGTGGAATACCGCAAGCTCAGTACACAGTGTCCAGCCCACCCAGTCTGAGCAGGGTGGCACTGGGATGAGGATTAATCCCAGTCATCCTGACGCAGAGCAGAGCGCTGGGGCATGGCCAGCCATGAGCCCCTCACACACACTGCTGCAGGGGGCCAGTGTTAGTCCACTTTTTGGAAAGCCTCTAGGGTTGGTGTCCAACAAGTGACCAAACAGGAGAAGGGAAGTTTATGCTGACTTGCTGGGAGGTCCCCTTCTGAGCAAAAGGAGTTAATCTGAAGTTGGGGGGAGGAGACTTGCAGGTTTCACAGGGAAAGCAGGAGTCACCAGCAAGTCAGGGGCACAGTCTACTTGGACCCTTGGCCCTCATATCAGAGGGTGACATAGCTGCTTTAGAGGTCTACAAAACCCCCATGAGTACATCAGATGTGTTACCACATTCAGTTTCTGCCTATGATTGCCTTTGACACAGAGGCACCAACCTCTGTCCCCTTCCCCTGGCTGCAGCCCCACGCCATCCCACACTCACAGTATGATGAGCTTTATTAACTCCGGACGCCTGGACGAGAGCTCACTCCTGGTCATTGCCAGGCACAAGGCACAGCCTGTGCAAATGGCCCTGTAAGAAGCGTAGTGACTCCATCCATGCCAGTGGTGAGAAGGTCCCCAAGAGAGGGTGTGAGCACAAAGGCTCTTCACCAGCTCCTCCAGTTCACCCTCCCTGCTGGCTCAGCCTGCAGCACTGGAGCTGTGCTGGAAAGGCCTCTGGGCCTGGCTGTCCAATGGGTCAGTATACCACCAAGCCTTGACCCCATCCCTGGCAGGGTGGGAAATAGGCAGAGGACAAGGCAAGTGTTCAGCATCACATTGGACAGCCTGATCACAGAGCACAAAGCAAAACAGACCAGTTATTGATTCATGCTTGCTACAGCTCTAGGCTCTCCCCAGCCCTCTTCAGATCCATGTGGTGTCTATCATGCTCTTTTTGTTCAGACAGTAAAAATTTATGGTGCCCTTTCATCACCGCCTTGCAGAGGGCTGCCTGCAGCCTCTCTGTTGCAGGATTCAGTCAGGCTGGTGGTGCAGCAGTGGGACCCTGCTGTCCTCTGCTGGGCGTCCCCAGCACAGCTTGCACCACTGCCCCAGGTTTGAAGACTCTAGAGGGCATGATTTAACGGGTAGAGCAGAGGAAGGGATTTTTCACTCCAGCTCAGCTGTTCATGTGGCTTCAGGCACCCTAATGCTATGTTTTTTCCCTGCCCAAGGAGAGGAGGGAGGTCTGCCAAGCTCAACTCAGGATGCTATTGGTTTATTCAGACTACTTTGGAAAGCTGTGGACCACTGGTGATACAAGGCAGAGTGAAACTTCTGTTGACTGCAAGGAGATGTTTGTGCCCAGTAAACCCACAGCTACAATTCACCGGTGCTTCCAGCCAACTGGGTCCATCTTCCATCAGCCTGCTGCTGTGAAAATCCATTTCCTCTCTATGACAGGTGACTCGACCCTGGAAGGCACAGGGAGGCAGCACATGGCACCACTGCAAAGGCTCTGGGCAGCTCCTTGCTGACTGCCTGCCCTTCGGTGGCCAAGGAAGAGCGTTGGTGTCAGATGGACAATGTTGGTGTCCTACCTCCACTGCTACTGTTCAGAAAGAGGACCAAGGCTGCCAAGCAAGATGTGCTGGTTATAGTTGAAGGCTTAGAGAAAGAAGGGGGGAAAACTGCAAAAACATATTTATTGTTCATTGTTCAAGGCAGTTTGGGAACTGCTTTTACATGAAGGGCAGTGAGTGAGAATAGCTGAGTAACTCAAGCATGTTCCCATAGGTTTCTGCCACAGCATGGCTTGTGGTGGCTGGCATCCCATGACAGGAATCTCTGCTCACTGCAGTGCTCCTGCAGCATCACCATTTCGCAGAGGCAAGGTACTCTGTGTGCTGCTCCCCTGCAGCCTTCCAAGGGCAGCTGTTTGGCACAGATGCTGCACTGTGGCCTTGGTCACAGAAGAATGGCCACAGTGGCCATGCCACAGCAAAATTACTAAAGTGTGAGGAGGAAGAGATAAAGATGAGGACTAACTTCACTGTGAAACCCTAACAGTGAAATAAAAACCTCTCAAATCAAACCATATATCACTGGAAGCAGCCTGTAAATGTGAAACCTGGCCAGCAGCCAAAGTGCAAATGGCAAGCCTCTGTGCAAGGGAAGTGGCTTAATGCGCAGTGGGGACCACTGCTATTACGTGTCCCAGAACAAGCTGTGCTGGTGCATAGATTTTGCAGTATTTGTTACAGGCTATTAAACCCTTCTAAGGTCATAAGTTTTCAGTTTTCTTTCAACTGCATAAACTCTTTCCTAAAATCCTCACCAAGGCACACTCAAATGGCTCACAGTTTCATAGAGGCTATCATCTCCCCACTTGAAAGGAGGCAGAATGAGAAGATATCTCTCTACCAAGAAAAATCAGGTTAATATGAGGTTGATTTGTAGAAGCACTAGTCAAAAAAATTCCTAAATGGAAGGAAGGATCTGCTAAAGTAATATTGACACAAAGCAAATCCAAGGATACCTGTCCATGCTCCCCTCCTGGGCACTGGAGTGAGAGAAGCACTAGTGCACCAGTGTATAGCAAGTGGAGAAGACCTTAAGTTACCCCAGGCTAAGCATCTCCCCAGGCAGGGAACAAGGAACCTCAGGAAGGCTGATGTAGGCCCACTCAGATGATGGAGGCTGGGCAATAGCTAAGGGAATGTGGGAGGGAGACAGGAGGTTTAAATTGTTAATGTATTAATCTGTCATTCCCAAAGAGTTTCTGTTCCTCCATAACCAGCACCACAACCACCCCTCATACATTTACATTTATTTTAAACCCTGGGGCTTGTTGTTCTCCAGAAAGGAAACATTGCTGTCAAGGACACATAGACAAAGTCATTTAGTTTCTGGATGAGAACTCAGTGCAGTTTAGTAAGTGCTCCAAAGTAACAGCCCAGCACACTGCACTGGCCATATTGGCCATGGGGACCCCTGCCACGGGAGGAGGCAGCCGCTTGCACTGAGAGGTGCTGGGTGCTGCTGAAGGGTGGGTGCTGACAGTGCTCAGGATTGCACTGTGATATTTGCTGCTTTTCTTCAAGCCTAAACTTGTGGCTCTAAGTGATTCTGAAAGACTCATATGTCTTCCTTTCATCTATTTGCTTTTTAAGTAGTTTTCTAGCTTTTATGTTTGTAAAGAAACACCTGAAATACAATACATCAATTCTTGAAAAAAACAAGACAGTAAGAAAAAAAAAGCATGCAGACCATTTGCACAACTTCAGGACTCTTAAGCCAGTTTGGTGATTTCTGGAAGTGTAGGATGCTCCTGGAGTCTGCAGCAGAGAGGGCACGGGGATTACCCAGGCGGTGCCTGGCTGCAGCAGGCAAGGCGGTAGGGTGCCCTACTGGGCTCTTCCCCAGCCTTGGTGTGACCTTTCTTGCTGGCATGCCTCCATTTCTCTCTCTATGACTCTCTTGAAAAGGAAGTTTTGTCACATCTCTGAGTCATCAGCTGTGGAAAACCCATAGTTTCTTCAAACACCCTCAGTGGTGTGGGAGGACAAGAGGAAACAGGAACACCCGAAGGCAGTGTCAGTGCTGAAAGGTACATACCGAGTCTGCAGCAGTCAGCACTGCTCCTCAGGATGGTCTGGAAGCCCTTCTCCAGCAGGTTTTTCCATTTTTACATGGAAAATGTGTTCTGCCCCCAAACCTTGTCAGCATTGCCTACTGCAAAATCATTGCAGTGTTCAGAAAAACTCTACCTGCAGTTATTTACAGGAATTTAGGGACCCCCTTCATGAGACCAGACATTTGGTTGTCCTGGGAAAATCCCAGTCTGAAATACAGACCAAGAACTTGTGGAAGAAAAGCTGGCACTGTGCCCTTGGACCAAGTCTGACACAAACTGGCCAGGTACATCTTTGTGATCTCAGGCAGCTGAGAAGGGATCATGGGAGACAGGCGTGGCCAGTTGCTGCCTCCCCACAGGGCTGCCTGTGCATGAGCTGAGTGTGATTCACCCAGCCCCTTGGCTGCATGGCTGCCAGCTTCACAGCAACCGCAGCGAGGGGCAGGGGCTGCAGTGACTCGCCCAACGCCGGCCGCAGCACAAGGTGAGCTCACTGACCTGTGAACCTGCATCCCTGCAGGCACCAGACATCCACACTGCCCACCAGGACTGTGTTGCTGCTCACATATCCTTCTTGCCTGCAATGACCAGGCACTGCTGCCAACATCACTTCTCTCCTGGGCAGCAGCAGGTGGAGATTGATGACCCCCAGTGAGATGCACTATGTTCACACACAGGCATGTGGGACTGGGGTCCAGAGCAGGCCAATGTTGTCCCATCTTGGCACTCAGACATGCCTCAGGCTGCTCCTCTCCAGAGCTGCTGTGTCCTGCAGGGACAAGCCAAGGATTCCTAAGCTGTCTACCAAATCCAACACAGAGAGGTCAGAGTACCTATGCATCCCATTGCCCATGTCAGGATGCTTGTGTGACCCTGGTGCCATTCAAATGGCTCTGGTGGCTACAACACAGAAATACATTTCACTGAGGTTCCCAAGAAGAGAAATACACATCTCCCCTGCTGTGATTGACCTGGGTCTGTAGGACCCTTGGGAGTAGATCTGAGCTCCCTGTTCCTGTGGTTGCGCATCTGCCTGGACACTGCCCCAGCTGTACGAGTCAGAGCCTGGCAAAACCTTCACAGTGAGCAGCAGCTGTGGCGGGAGGCTTGGCTGAAGGAGGCAGCAGGGCTGGGGTGTCCAGGAAGCCCCACAACCTGCCAGAAACGTGCTGCTGTCTCACCAAGAGTGAACATCGCCATCCTCACAAATGGTTAACCCGCCTGGAGCCGCACAGCACTAATGACTTCACATGCATTTAATCAGCTTGGGCTTCCAGAGCCTCCTCCTCGGGAGCAGGAAAGGCCGTGTACCCCGGGTGCAAATGCTCCCAAAGCCGCACCCCCCCTTTACCAATCATTAATCACCGCCGGGCTGGCAATGCAAGGAAGCGGCAAGCAAGCAGGAAAAGGCCAAATCTCCACAGCCCCCGAGGGAGCAGTGGGAAGCAGTGCTGACCGGTTCCCTGTGGTGGCAGCTTACTCTCCGATCACCCTCTCCTGGGTGGAGGTGGTCAGTCCTACACACACTGTCCTTTCCTTCAGGAAGGTCACTGGGTCCTGGAGGCTCTGCCCACAGCTGAGAGCTGCTGGGCTACGCATGAGGTGGGAGCTCTAAAGAGGAGTTTCTACCTGGTCAGCAACGCAATTTCATCTCTTCACCATGCGGTACAAGGCATTTTGGACTGCCCTGGAGTACACCTGCCGATTGCTGGGCATCTCCACTGCAGCAGGTAAGAGCAAGCTCTCTTTTTATTTGAATGGGTGTTGGGACCCCTGAGCTGTCTCCCTGCCTTTGGCTGGGTGCAACCACTGCCCCATCCTGTAAGGAGAACAAGGAAATTTAATCACTTTTATTTTGGGACCCAGGGAGGGATAGTGCTGGGTGCCTGGCCAGGTTCTTTCGAAGTGCTGTGGGAAGCACAGTGAGACATCAGAAAGGAAGAGCCTGAACTCAGTACAGCAGAGGACAAGCCAAAGCACAAATCGAAAAGAAAACTAAATTATATTCTTGTAAAACAGACATGGGCACAGGCAAGATATGAATGAGACTGATACAGTCATGGATGTGCAAAACTGCCAGGCTGCTCCGTGGGATGTGAAAATGGAGGAGGAACAGCTTGCACTGTGCACAGTGAGGTGTCCTGTGCCAGGTGGGATGGAGAGGTCACAGCCATGGTAGCACAGCTACTGCCAAAGTGCTGCTCTGCCTCTCTAGCAACCCATCAGGGAGCAGGCTCAGGAAGTAGTTCAGGTTATAGCTGCAGCACAAACATCATAAATTCACCCACCTGGCGAGCTGTGTCCTCTCACCTGCTGCCAGAGTCTGCTTGGGACCAGCATCCTCTGGGTTTGGTGACACATCAGGGTGCTTGGTTTCAGGTGAAATGCAAGTGTTTTGAGCTGGATGTCTCAAGCACAGCATCTCATCCAGAAGTACTGAACTGTGGTGAATAATACTCCCATATCGGGCATCTCTGGACAGGACATGGGGAAACAGCTAACACAAAGGGCTGAGGGGTTCACTCTGCTGCTGACTCATTGTTACAGGACAGGATAGGCAGTGCTCTCTGCCTCAGTTTCCCCATCAGCAAAGCAGAGATCAAAGTGTCCGATTTGCCTAAAGGCTGGAGGTGTGAACCAGAGGTTCCTGGTGAGAGATGACTTGAGTTGGTACCTGTGGTTCCTGTGTCAGACCCCCAGGAATGTCAGATTCAGGCACTGCAGAGTAGGTCACAGCAAGACCTCCTAACTCCTCATTTCCTTTATCAGCTGCAGACAACCATGAGAGACACTTTGCTCAAGTTAGGGGTAAAGTAGAAAACACACAGGTCAGCTGAAGAGAGCACAGGTCCCCAGGGACACCCAAAGCCCAGCTGGGACACTGGAGGTTGTGCTCTGGAATGTGTTTTAAACAACTGATAAAGGACAGAGAGTCTCTGAGTTTATACAAACTCCCAGTAGATAAGTGCACCTCATGGTTAGATAGGAGCTGGGACACAGCTTTACCCAGTAAATGCAAATCTCTTCCTTCCTCCATCCCCATTCCCCCTGGGCCCACATGAGCCCCATGCTGATCATATTCTCCCTTAAAGCTCCAAGGAAACTCATAGAGACCTTCTTGGAAGAAAACATGAGCTTGTTGCCATGGGAAAACTAAAACTAGAACAGCAAAACTGAAAGTAGCTTGCAATTTGGAAGTGTCTTATTGGAATCCAATCTCTCTCTCTTCTGCTTGTTTTCTTTTCATCATTTTGCATCACCTGCAACTCTTTCTGTAGTTCTTGAAAAAGTAATGAAGTTGGCTCCCTGCTGAGCATTACAGCACGTAGATGGCTGCACTACCAATCTCTGTGCTTTTCTATAGCTCTGATGCATTCCCAGTATCACCTGACTTTCCCAAAAGGCCAGTGGAGAATGGGAGGTGCCTGTGTTTTATTTCTCTGTGTGTCTCAATGGAGTAAGAAAACAGCTTGATGCAGTGTTTAGTGCCTGATGAGGTGTGTGAGGTTTCTGCGTGAAATGGAAACCATACCAAAGTGAAACCCACGGGTTTTGTTTGAAAAAAAAACATGAAAGGGAGAGGAGAGTGCATCAGCCTCACTAATTGATTCTGAGAAGGCCCCGCCAGCTCCATAAGCTGCTCAGAAACACAGAAGGCTACCCACATGATATAAACCTCCCCTTCTCCCAGGATCTTGGAGTGTAATGGCTGTCTGCAATGGAGGGGCTACAGGGTTTCTTGTGTGTGAGAAATCAGACAGCCCTGCTGTCAGTAGAGCCTCATGTAGAGTGATCAAACAGCCCCACCATTTGCTGCAGTGTTTGGGGTATCTCTATAGTTCAGAGATTTTAGGCCTTGTGATTTCTGCATTTAGGAGAGAGTCCTTACTTATTTCTTAATTCTCATGCTTTCAACCATTTAATCCTAATCATGTGCCTTTAGCCACATGGTTTGGATAAGATCCAAATCAAGGCAGCAACTAGTCCAAACAAACACCTCCGAAACAGCCCCTTTGCTTCTTGCAGATTCTTCATCCAAACAGCTTTGTGGATAAAGCAGAAGCTGTGCAAAATGAGGAAACCGCCCCATCCAGAGCAGAGACTTGACCATAACAGCCAAGCTGTTGAATTCTGCATTCATCCACAGGGAATGAATGAATGAATGTATGAATGAACACCACATTTGTAGGGAAGATTATAAAGAAGGGTTCTTAGTCACGAGACAGCAAAGGACAATACATTGCATGTAGGATTACACAGCTTGCACAGCTTCACAGCCTTTCTATGAGATTGATTTCCTCATGCCCCTGCTCAGGGCTGGAGAGGCAGCCTTCATGGAGGAGACCGGTGTGTAGGTTCCATGTTGTCCCCCTGGATGACCAGGGCCAGCAGCTCCAGGTGACAGAGGGAACAAAAACAAGCTTTCCTTGTCCAGGACAGGAGATTTGTGTGCTCAGGCACAGACCTTCAGCATTGACCTGCCTTGTGGGCCTGATGGACACTGGTTTGCATCCCTGTTTGGAATCCTGGTACCCTTCTCCAGCTGGGCCAAACCACAGCTCAGATAACTGAAGCTAACCGGCACCTCAAACCTTGGCCACCATGTATTGAGAAGGACCAGCGGTGAACTTCCTGAGCACCAGTGGGTGGGCAGGGACTGCTTGGTGAGATATAAAGTGTGGACAGGAGTGCAGTGACTGCCTAGAGTGATGCCCTGGCCATGAGACCTGAGGTCTGCTCAGCCCCATGCCACTGGCACTTGAACACCATGACCAGCCAGTTGCAGACCCACCAACTTGCTGTAGCTGATGTGAGGCACTTCATTTTTGCACCATTTTGAAAATAGTCTTGTGGACAATTAAAGGATGTTGATGGAAATTTTCCATCCCCTGAAGCTATTGCCCCCCAACAGCCAGTACAAGGAAGATTTTAGCCTCACTAATACTCTTAATCCCCCTTAAACTGACTCCCCAGTATGCTGTGCTGGCCAGGGCACTGAGGGGGACGTTCAATCCCTGTTTTTAATCTGCCTGCTTCCTTTATGTGTTGTTCTGTTTGGCTAGCAAAGCATCTTGATGCCATGACTACGGCCCTTTGTGAAGGCAGCTGGCACAGTTCCCCTGTCCTGCTGCTGCCCTGCAGCCCCGTGTTGGGTGTAGCAGGCCTGGACAAGCAGGGAGGGCAAGGAGAGGGGCTGACAGGCGCTGGAACAACCTGTGCAGAGAGATCTTCAGACCAGGAGAGGACAGAGGTGTATGGGACAGTGGGATTGAAGTTCCTGTGGCAGCCATGATGGAGCAGCGTGTCAGGGGATGGAAAGGATGCAGGACACCTCTGCTCACCTCTCCCAGCTGTCCAAGGCCAGCTGATATCCCCAGAGCACCTTTCCTCAGCTCATGAAGTGGCAATGCTGCTGTGACAGGGCTGAATCTGGGATGGGTTTCTGGGCTGTATGCTATGGTCAGCATTCAGCTCTGACTCCCCTGGGTTGGTGTGTCAGCATGAATCACTGGTGCTGGCGGTCCTAATGTGCTGCACAGCATGGGAGGAGCAGCCTTGCCAGCCCCTGGGGAAAGCAGAGCATTGATCCTGGGAGCTGATGGGGCACCTGAGAGTCGGGAACTAACCCTGCAGTCAGCATCTTTCCTGCCTTCTCTTTCTAGTGCTGATCGGTGTGGGTGTAGAAACCCTGCAGCGAGGACAGTTCAAAAGCCTGGCTTTCTATCTGCTGTGAGTATTCTTACCATTGGAATCAGAGCCAGTGGGAGTGACACACTCCACCTCTCCACCATATGTAGCACCAGTCTAGACTGCAATAGCAGCAGGGAGCAGTGTCCAAGGATTTGGGGAATTCAGACCTCCATGTCTAGGTTTCAGATAAGTAAGCTATTTCTGTTAGAGAAAGTGATGGTACTGCATCACCCATGCTACTGCAGACTCAGGCAGGCCAGAGATGACACTGGCTGCAAGTTGACCCGTGAGGGCAGAAGGGCTTTGAGCTCTCCTCCACAAACCAGCTGTGCAGAGGGTGTTCAGACCAAAGCACAGACTGTTGTGAACTAGATAGTAAATCCTGGCCCTCTCTGCCCCTTCTGTCACCCAAGGAGCACATTCAAGTCCAGCCCTGCCATCCTGACAGCTCCACCTTTCAGTTTTTCAGGGGTTGCAGTTGCTATCTGTGAAGGCTTCTTCTTTATCAGTTTGTTCCTGGAGATGTGCATCACGTGAGTAGATCCTGTCCAGTCTTCTCCAGCCTCGATGGGACCTCCCTAAGGCAATTTACCCCTTACAGGCAACACTAGACCTAGCTGAGCTGCAAGTGCCAAACCAAAGGTCCTGCCCCTACTGCCATGGCAAGTGCACACAGTCAGGGGGAAGTAAGTTGGGCCGTGTCCACAGTCAGTTAAACCTGTGTTTTAACCCAGGCTGGGGAAATAATTTGCTGAGCATCAGCATCAGTTTAACATCTGTCTAACACATAGTATGAAGACCAACAATGGACCAGAGTTGAGGGAAGAGCCAGATCCCCAGGGTGAGCTGCAGCTCCTTCTCAGAGACAGCACAGAAGTTTAAGTTAGAATGTAGAAAACCCCTGTGTACTTCTCAGAGGCTGAGCACTTTTGCTGTCTTTTAGCATAAATTTAAAAGCCCTGTAGGTTAGAGGCAACATCTTACTCTAGATAATAGGGACTCAATTACTTGCCAGGTGGGCAAACACTCCAAGGAGAGAAGGCCTGAGATGCTGGCCTCTGGCTGTTGTAGCCCCTGGCCTCTTCCCTTCATGGGAGGGGCTCAGGTTTTGCTTACTTTCTCTGATCAACACAGTGGTTTCCTGGTAAGCCAGAGTGAGGATCTGAACCTTTAGATGGGTGACTGTTAAGTCCAAATCTTCTTGCCGTGTGCTTGGTGTCCCATACCACAAGGACCTCTGTTTCTCTCCCTAGATATGAACCTGACTCCCTGCCACAGGCCTGCTGGAAACGAGCTAGACGCCCGGGGAGCTTCCAGAAATTCCTGGGATACACATTGCTGTCGGTGGCTTGCTTCCTACATCCCGTCCTTGTCTGGCATGTCACCATCCCTGGTAAGGAGCCTGTGCTGCGGTGGGGAGCAGTGCAGGTAAAAGAGGAGCCATGGTCTGTCAGGGCCAGAGAGTGTGGAGATGTGTGGGGTGTGGATCAGTTGAGGGGACTACTGAGCTAGCTGGACCAAGCACCGCTCAGTGAGCTCTTCACTTTGCCCCAACCCTCAACCAAACATGTTCTTCTCCCCAGGGTCCATGCTGGTGCTCACCGCCCTGGCTTACTTCTTGCTGAGCAAGAGGAAGAAGAGCCCAGGGCACAAAGAGACGCATTCCCAGGCAGGCCAGTATGTGGATCCTTCAGCCACTGTGGCAGCCCCAACTATCGCTGGTGACACTGAGCAGACCTACACCTTCCACGGGGCCCAGAGGGAACAGCACCGCTCACTGCTGGGCCACATGAAGAGCATCCTGAAGGGCAGCAAGGACAGGAGCCCGACCCCAGCAGCTCCTTCCAGAACAGCAGCCCCACCAGCCCCACGCAAGCAAGTGCACTTCCAGGAGAAGGTGGTGCAGATCATCCCCTCTGTTAGCGAGAGCTTGGAGGATGTGGAGAGCGAGGTTGAAGAGACAACATCGGACACAACACCCATTCTCACCCCACCTGATGCCCCTGTCATCCTCGCTCCTCTCAGCTCCACAGGCCTCTTTTGAGCCCTCGGTGGGAACAAGGGCATGGCAGACCTGCTACCTCTGCTGCTGGTATCTCTCCCTGCTGCTCTAGCAGCTGAGGGGCCGCAAGAGGTGGCCCTTCTTGCCCTCTCTGCCTCCAGGGTGACAACAGTGTAACCCCCTTCTCAAGGGCCTGCCCACACTACAAGGTTCCACACTGTGTGACAGGGACAGTAGTGGTCCCCAGCCCATGCAGCACCATGCCCAGGGGACAGGTGGTGTTTCAGCCAGGGTAGTGCCAGGACAGTAAGGTTTCTGCTTCCATGGCCTCATGTGTGGGTCACCCTCTGTTATGGCACTACACATCACAGCAGATGCTCCTGCCTAACATCACAGCTGTGGTATGTGCCTGCCATGAAGCAGCAGCAGGCATTAGGAGACCACCATCCCCTGAGAGCAACCTCTGTTGTGTGCAGTTGTCTCCTTCCTACCCTCACTGTGTGTGGAAACACTCATGGCTGGGACACATCTAGCACAGGGCACTGCAGCCTGCAGATTCCCTCAGTACCTGCACCAGCTGCAGCAGGTGCATCCAAAACATCATTTCAGGGGTGGGCTGAGACCAAGCACACCCCTGGGACTAGAACCCTTAGAGTGCCCTCCTCTGAGATATGCTCCCAGCCCAGCAGGGAAATCACCTCTGAACTTGGGGACACCCATGCAGAAGCAGGGAGGACCCTAAGACTTCCTGGTGTCCTCTGTGCAGACAGCCGCCTTCAGTTAGAAGAGCTTTGGGTTGATGTAGCAGCTCAGGTCATGAGGTTCAGCACTATGTTGGCACAGCAGACCATGTGTAACTCCCTGTGTGTGTTAATTATGGGCACCAGAGAGCAAAGGCAATAACAAAGTTACTAAGCTGCCGCACCAGTTCCCTCCATGCCAGCTCTTCCTTGAACCCTTCACCTCTGGCTTAATCCTACCATATACTCTGCCCTTTGAGAACCGTTCACCTATAACCAGGCATTTCTCTCCTGTTCAACTCATCCCCTTGGCCGTCTCCCACCTGAGAACTAAGACTTTCTGCTTCCAGATGGCAAATTCTGTCTGTGACTGCAGATACCATCACCAAGACCCTCTCATTAGCATCTGGTAACTCTTTTGTCTGCACATGAGGAAGGGCTCAGGTGGCTGGGTTTTCTTGGACATGGGACATGAGGCCACACTGTCACCACTGCTGGGGTGAAGATCTGTAACTGTTCTGAGTGCAGACCCAAAAGATTGGGGTGAGGTGGTCGTAAGAAGGGAAGATCCCTGCGACCTGCCTGGACTATTTATAAGGTAGAAGCCCATGGGGTTGGCTTTTTTTCTTGGAAATATATTATTTCTTCTTTTTAAAATCTCAGCTCTCTGAGTCAAAATCACCATGTTCATTTAGGAAAGCAGTATAGTTTGAAGTATGAAAATATGAAGTATAAGCATTCAAAAATCAGAAGGCAATTGAGATAAGAACCAAACACTACTTTTTAATAAACTCTTTTTAAGTGACTCTTAATTTGCAAGATGGATGGGGAAGAAGGTGGGAGATACTGACTCACAATATTTGACTGCCTGTGTTTGATGATGAAGCTCTGTCCATACGAGCAGCTTAGGAACAGTTGCACACACTTGTCATTCCTACAACCAGACATGGACAAAGAGGTTTTTGTTGCATTACCAGCATTTAAAATGATAGCTGGTATCAATCTGTTTTAAACATGATATACAGATTAGAGATCTCCTTCTGACTGCACAAATTAATCCTCCACTCCATAATTGCATGCTGGGGTAGAGTCACGTAGACATCTGCCTTTAGGGAGATTCTGCACCTGCAAAAATGTCTTCAGAAAATTGTGCATGTTTGCAGCTTAACACTGCACAACTGATAGTAGCAATCCCAGGATCCAGCCACAGCTCCACCCTCTAGCTAGTGTATTCATTACATTAAGAAACAAAAATAAAGCTATTTTCTTCTAAAGTTGGTGGCCAAACAGCATACCTGCATCAACAAGGTCCCAATCTACCCTTGCCAACTCTGCCCCAAAAGTCTGTGTTTGGAGCTGGCTCGCTAGCTCAATCTCACATCTGCTCTGCTATTAGACCTGCTCTCATCAGCAAGCTCAGCTTTCTGCTTCATCCAAGGCTTTTTTGTTTTTAATATTGCATAACTAATTACACACACAGAGATAATTTTGTTGAAAAGGCACTGCTGCCAATAGATCAAGCAATCTGCTGAGGAGAGAAAAGCCACATTCTGCAGCCTCCCCTCAAGTCCTGAGCAAAACTCCAGGGCAGACTGGGTGGGGATAGCTGCTTTGCAACAGATTTTATCCTTCAGCTCTTACTCAAGCAGCCCCAGGCTTCATACTAGTGGGGCAGCAGGCCCAGCTGGCAAGGGGAGAAGCAATGCAGGGAAAGTACCTGTGGCACCTTGAAGTGTGTGGGGAGCAAATTTCATTGCTCTGTGAAATGCATAGAATGAGTTTGTAATCATTAGAGTCTGCAGGATTAGATATTTCAGGTTTTAAACTCATCTTTTGAAAGTCTGTTGTAGGTTTCCCCTTAGGAAACAGAACTGGGGGAAAATACAGGTGAGGTGGTTGTTCAGCTTTCCTGGAAACAGCACTGGTTGCTTTTCTTGCCTGCTCCCTTTTGTTTGCCTGGCTCTTCTCCAATCCCACAGCTAGCTGGCTCAGAAGACAAAGACTGGAAAAAAGCTGTTCATCTTTTCTGTGGTATTAAATTGCTTGTTCAGTTAAGGTCCATGTCTGGCTCACCCTGGCGTCTGCCAAGAGCCTGCACTAGCGCCAGAGAAGTGGTGGGACCATAGAGCTGGGGGCAGGATACTCCAGAGTCAGCTGAGCTGTGCCCCAAACAGCAGCAGACGGGTGCTGTCCCACCATGGGGGCTGAGCTGCTCCTGGGGTCACCCCCACCAAAGAGTCTGTTTTTACATCCCCTGCCCTGTTCCTCATCATTCATCCCACCCCTGGTGGTATCTGCCAGCTCCATTGGCTGACAGAGCTCAGAGGAAAAATAATTAGGAAAAAGAAAGCGAGTGGTTATCTTCTGGGGTAATGAGTCAAATAAATTCATGGAAGGAAGTCCCAGGCACAAAATGAAGGAGATAGGGGATAAAAGCACCCCTTTCAGAGGCAGCAGGCTGTTAGAGCAGCTCAACTGGTTAAACAAATGCAGCCTTGGGCTTACTTTAAAATCCCAGTGCAAAAGAAATGTTCAGCCTCAGGGGGTGTCAGATGACTTTGCAGAGAGCTCAGAGATTATTTGCTCGAGTGTGCACTTCTGTGTTGGCCTCTCTCTCACATCTAGCTGTGACGGACATCCCAGGGACTACTGAAAACACCAGAGATGATGTAGAGAAGTGCTGTGGAGCCTGTATATGAAAAAATACCTCATATATGCATGGTAATTGCAGGAAAAGAAAGAGAAGAACTTGACACTGTTAACAGTGCAGTGCAGTGGTACCTGAATTTGAGCTGCCTGAACGATGAATTCACACACCGCCACCTGAACACTGCTATATAATTTTTGCTTCCATTACAGTTAATACATGATACAGCTAATCCATTGAGCTAAAGCTGAATGTATAGAGCCATAAACTCCTATGAATTCACATACTGAAAGGAAAAAAGATGAATCAACTAAAAGAAATAGATGTGTATGGTGAAACTCTGCAGTAATCCTAGCAGAAATTGTCTTCTTCAAAGTTTCCTCTGAAGATTTCCCCACATGCGGAAAAATTTGCCTGCTTTACTTATACATGTGCATTGGAAACACTCTATTATGCCACTTAACAGCCAACATCACAACTAAATGAACTAATAAGTTGCAAACAATTTAATTTTTATATGAGGGCAAAAACAGATGCCAGTGCAGGCTTTGGTTACCATCCCTCTCTGCCTCCAGAGAACAATAGTACAAGTAGCTGTTGCCCAGCTCCAAAGGCAGGTACCTTTGGTACACTACCTGCCCCACCACGATGCTTCCACCTCACTCCAGGCACTCAGATGGTCACCCTCCAAACTTCTGAGCTCCCTCCTCAGTTTCTCTGAGCACTGGTTCCCTCTTCAAAACATGGATATGAATGTTTTACCCATACTACAGCAGTGTTAGAAAAATACGGGATATTTGGAGTGTTGAGTTTCTGCAGTGCCAGTACTTGAAATCAGAAATGCACAACTCGTACCTGCATGTGCAACACTCACAACAGCACTGGTATTTGCATCAGTGCCATGGGCAGCTCCTAATTCAATATTGAGTCATATCCACATACAGGAGAGGAACTGTGTCCACTCGATCACAAACACTGCATGCTCACAACACCTGCAACCCTACAACTCCTCAGCCGTGAACCTTCTCCCATACCAGTCAGAAGATTTTCCCATGTGCTGGGCCGGAAATGCAGGTTCTGTTTTGGCTGGTCTCCTGAATTTTGTGCTGTGCAGACAGTTACAGGAATTAGACACAAGGTTCCAAACCTGCCTGGGATTTGTTGGAGGTATCAGCTCCTCTATCTGCTTGGCATAACATAGGCAAAAGCAGGAATCTGGTTTCCAGCTGCCATACATTAGTTTGCATACCTGTGGTGAAAGGACTGCACTTAGGTTATATCCTAGTGAACGATTAAGGTACCCTTAGGCAATTCATTCTAGGCAGCTATTCAGTGACCATGTGACTTTATGGAATCCTGTTTTGAGGCTCTATGCCACCAGGAACCTGATTTTCCAACCCATGTCTTTGGATGACAGCGTAAAGAAGGAATCCATATTTCAGACAGGAAAAAGAAAGAAAAGAAAACGAGAGAAAGAGAAGAACAAGGAGAGAAAGGGAAGAGAGAGAAAGAGAAGAACAAAAGGAAGAGTAATGTTTCTTGGCAGCTCCTCCTCCTCACTCCAGCTTGTACCTAAAGGGGACTTCATGCAGCACAGGAGGAAGTTATGAACAGCATCTTAACAGTAATCCCGAACCCACCCTCATCTTTCTCTTTTACCCAACAACTCCTTCACCCCAACCTTTTCCACCTCAGAGCTGGCCTCATTCAGAAGAGCTATTTAAAAAGAGATCATCCTGATCACTTCATGCTAAACAAAATTATACATACTGTGATGTGACTGCACCATTCCTCCCTGCCCTAGCTCTTCTTCCACTGCCTCCCTCTCCAAAACTGACCTATAAGAAAGGCTGTGTTTGGTACTCAACCAAGTGCCCAACCTTGTTTATGAACCCCAGCTCCCTGCTGGCACCCTGCTCCCCAGGGATGCATTGCCTGCTGCACCTACACTTGCTCTCCCTGGAGCCACACTGGCAGCTGCTGCTTTGGGTGAGACTTTCAACACTGCAAAGGGAGAGAGCACCAAATTGTGCCTAGAAGGAAAGAAGGCGGCAGCCACAGGAGAAAAGCCTGACTAAGGGAGACTTTATGAGCCTGAACTAACTTGTGAAGTTTTTCTGTTGTTTTTGGGCAAACCTCACCTTCCAACTTTTTATGTCTGCTGATGTGCTACAAGTTTTACACCATAAAAAAAGCAAGTTTGTTGTTTCCGTAACATTTTTTGCTAGACTGTAATACTTCCTTCAACAGCATGAGAAAACAAAAGTACACACAAAGAGCTTTACTGTTCGCAAAACTGAGCTGAAGCAGCTCATCGGTTATGCTTGGGGGAAATTTGGTACAGTGAAGTTACTTTTGAATTTGATTTCTCCATTTCAAGGTGGGAAGGCTTTGTCTGGGTTCCTGGTTACCGCTGTCACTGTTGTGCTTATTGAGGAGACAGTTCCCAGCATGGGAGCAAGCCTGACTCCAAGCCCAATCAGATGAAAGGGCCGCATCCCATTTTATGTCACACCGCAGAGCTATGTCCCCATTTCATGTGCTCAGGAAGGCTGAAGCTGCCAATGAAGGTGCACTCAGATCCTCTCCATTCTCTCAAATCTGGTCGGTGAAGTTGGGTGGGTCAGGCAACCTGGAGCTCTTCCCTGGGCATATACATTTGTAGCAGTCATGGCAGGGAAACTTGATCTGGGAAGTTCTTGAGGGGAAGGGTTTGGAAAGGGAATTACACCTTTCAGCTGCACCTTCCCCTCAAAAACCCAGGCCTAGACATGAAAGTGAACCTCATCTTATTCCTCTCAAATTAATTATTATTCCCTCTCAGCATCTGTGTCCATACAAGCATCTGCAAGCTCAGAAGAAATCAACTGCGTAGATGGAATTCAAAGCATCTTCTCCAGCAACAGACTTGCTATGTGTTTCACATGGGGACTGCATGTGGTCATGGTGTAAAAATATGACAATCTTACTGTCAACATCTCTCATGTGGAAGTGTCATAAGAAGGAAATTGCTGACTAGTTTGGAAATGGAGAAGGCTCTGCTGTTGTCATTATTTCTCCTGGCTCTTACCCAGTACTATCAATAATTACTTTATCAACCCCATGCTAACTTTTTTATGATTTCTTCACTTCCAACTAGTAGTCACAGGCATAAACATTCCTACATTCATGTTGGTTTCTTCTACATCAAAATTGCAAACAAAAGCACAGCACAGTCCCTCTGCTAATGTATTTATTATATAGTTATAAATACAAATTATCTCCAGTCTTCATGTAATGATATTTTTCATAGGTTACTCTTACTGTATGTCTTTGTTTTCCACTTACATAGCACTTTCAACCATGGAAAAGTTGGCACAAAATGGCAAAATATGTTTTGCTTTGTGTCCTGCAGCTACAATTTAAGAATGCCACTAACCCATTAACTACAGGATCTCTCTTTCCTGAAACAGTATTACATGTGTGAGTTATTGCATCAATAGAAAACAATGCATTTTAAGAAAAGGTACCATGACAGATCATGTGATACAAACTACCAGACCAGGCAAATGAAGACATACCATACAGAATCTATACTGCCATGGAAATGTTACTGCAACCACTGTGCTGGTTCTGCACTGTTCTGCATGCCATTCCAGGCAGACTCTCTTCTTTCTTGTTACTTACTTAGAGCTGTAAATGACAGCAGAGAAATACCCATAGTTCAGCACCAGCTGCCTAACCACCCACCCTGGCATTTTCTGTGATTTCCACTCTTGTGTGGCTGACACCTGTGAAACGCTTGTACAGCCGCCCAGAACTGCATGAAACTACTGTGTAAAAGTTTAGCTTTGTTACTCAGTTTTGTTGACAAAAATAATCATTGAAGTAATTGACCCACAAGCAGCTAAGTCAGTAAAACAATAAAAAAGTGTAAGAAAAATCAGCTCATGCAATGTCTTAAACCTTTTTTGTAAGACTGTAACTCCCATGTTACCTGCATTCAGATAAGCAATTCAAATGTGTTTTTTTTTCTTGCTAAAAAAGATCATATCTCTCAGGCAATGAGATTGTATCTCTCAGGCAGTTCTCACAGTGAAAATTACAAGTTGAATGGAATGCAATCAAAGATAGTCCTCAAGTAGAAAATAATTAACAATAATTTGTAATAAAATTTTGCAGACTTTTGATGTAACAGTAATTAGAAATTACAAGACATATCATATTTCTGAAAATATTAGTTTCTTTTGTCAGTCTCAATGTTTTTTAATGCTGTCATTACTAAGATGAAAGATATTCTTATTAAGAACATTTTGCCTTTGTTCTATCTTTTTTGGAGAAAGTCTGACGTTTTTGAAGAATTTTCTTGCGAAGCTGAGTAGGTGTGTGTATGGCTCAATACCTGCACAAGATAGCTGCTAAGAAGTTGCACTGAAGCCAAGTAGAATTTATGTTTTACTATACTGTGGTTTATATTTCATTTGATCTATTTAATCATGTTTAAAATCTGATTTATTCAAAATAGTCATGAGAAACTTTAACAGACCTCCGGTTTCACAAGTCTATAACATTTACTCTGCCTCAGATGAATCACTCACAAATGGACATGTACTATAAGCAGTCAGGAAATAGTTTTATCAGCAACAACTGAGAAAACACATCTATTATACATGCCTGATATTCAGAAAAAGACCTAAGACAACAAGAAAGAATATATTGTGTTCAGGAGGATACATGTGTTAAGAGAGTAGAGTCAATGGAATGGACTAGATTAGACTAGACTCAAATGGAGAGAAATTAATAGCTTCAGCTAATATAAATGTAATTCCAGCGTAGGTGTAATTCAGATTTGCCACTACTAGAAAAGTGGAATTGCTGAGAGCTGTTCATTGATGGACCAGGGCTGAAGTCCACAAGCAAGTTAGTGATTTTTTTAAAAATATGATAATTCCTCAAAGGTACATTTTTCCCACATCTGTTTGTCCTCTCTGTAAACTAATAAAGGCCATGCCAACTGCTGCGTAGTCTGGAGAAAGAGGCTAATGGTATGACTTGAAATTTTATTTCTTCAGGTCAATAATCTGATTTAGTAGATGAAATTCCATAACCAGAATCACTGGGATTTCACTTGGGTCATTGATACACCTGAGCATTTGGTGGCATGTAAAGGCATGTAGTGGACAGAAGAAAAATGGTTGTGAAGCAGGAAAATACATATGAGGATTGCAAAGGCAGAATATGAAAGGGTATGTGGGAAAGTTGAGAAACAGGAGGAATTTATGAAAGGCTGAAGAGCTGAAAAAACACAGGTGGGCAAGAAAACATTACAAGATACTGAAGTGACAATCAAACATGAGAGACAGGAGGTGCTGAGGGACATGCAAGGAAATGGTAGGAGTAGAGGACATTGACAGGACTGTGAAGAAGAATGAAGTACAGAAGAGTAGACAAGGGACAGGAGACTGGCGAGGTTAAGAGCTGGCCTCACCTCATGAACAAAGAGAGGATAAATAGAGAAGTCATACTCAGGGTGAAGGAAAATGACAACATATAGCTGAATTTAGAAATTGTCACATATATTAGAAGAGGTTTCTTCCCCTTCGAAGACCAGAAGGCAGACTGAAAAATGCAAACATAGCAAACATAAGCAAACATGTGGACACATGATAATTAATAAATCTGTATAACTTTTCCATCAGCTTTTTAATTCTGAGATGGTTTGAACACGTTGTGCAATACACTGCTTCTAGCAGTATAACTGTGCGGTTTCATGGGAGGGACAGCAGGACAATGCACACCACCTCAATGCACATGGAGGTGACTGGATGGGACTCAGATTCATGGTACACTAGGGTGTGTATGGGAACTGCACATTCGTATAGCACCACAATTGCAGCTAACCAGCTTATCCTCAGCTAATATAGGAGACGCCACGTCCTCATGCTACGATTGTATCTAGTAAACAAGGTTCATCCTAAATGACCTCCCCTATCTATTACTAATAAACAAGACAAATGTGCATTGCATAGTAAGAGCCTGATACTTCATTTTGTGTCACTCCAGAAAATCCACATTGCTTTGATGGGAAATATCAGGATGATTGTCTCCAATTAGGTGCAGTTACACTCTTTCTGATTGTAATTTCCCAGACAGAAATGCATCTGTGATGACACATAGTGCATTGAATGTTTCAAAGGCATCAAATCCTCTGAGATTAGCACGCTAACAGAGCTAACCTCTGCAGCATATGCTTTTCAGTTACACACACTCCCACAGGATGTGTTGTACAGATCTGTACGAGCAAAGATCTGTGTAATTATAATTTAAGTTATAATGGTGTTATAAGTTAATAAATTTACTAAGATTTTGTTGAAAGTTTGGTTGGCATTTCCATTGAAATGGCTGCTCCTGGAGTCATGTGAGGCTGTCAGAACCAGCTCCTGTACAAAGAGACGACTCAGTCATAGAGAAAAATCTCAAAAACTGGGAGCTCCTGGAGATCCTGGAGATCTTGTGTGTGGCTTTGAATGCAGAGAACTGGCTAGTCTGCATCACCTGTGAAAGGGAAAACTGTTTAGAATTCCTCTTGTGAATGACCTCTCACTTTTCATTCATCCTTTCTTTTTCTGTAATGTTCAGCAACCAACAGTGAACACTCTGCAGACAACAGATGTTTACAAGTTTAACCAGTTGTGCCCATCAGTCATCACAGATAGAAAGCTGCTTCTGCACCTGAAAATCTGGCTGCTGCTTTACATAAACCAAATGAAGGATATCTGCAAATCCAGTCTTCATTATTTACTAATATTTTTGTTACTAAAGTGATCTTTAACAGATAGTGATGAAACACTTCACACCCTCCAGACATGATCCAATGAGAAACTGGTACGGACAAAGCAAATACGCACAAAGCCTAGGACAAATCCCAGAGGCAGGCAGGATGTCTAAGGACATCTCAAATGGCACTTAACCCCATGTTTGGTTACATTCTGCTCATGGATCCATGGACAGATTACTGGCGCCTTGAGTAGCCCCTTATCTTGCTACTCTGTTCTTCTTTGGCATCCCACAGGTAGAAGTGGCCAAAGACAGAAAAAAAAAAAAAAAAGAAAAAAAAAGAAAAAAGAATGACAGACAGATTAGTGGCTGAAATCTGATTCTGCAAAAGAATTTTCCCAAAAAATTCCCTCTGAGGTGAGTTGTCATTTAAGGGAAAAAATAGACATTGTGAGTAGAGGGTTGCTTATGCAAACCCTGTATTTATGATATCACCTACAAGTAGCTGACAGCTGGTCACACAGAGAAGTCAGTTTGCCATAAACAATTATCTAGCTCTGTCTTTGATTTTAATTTCTAATAAATAAACTCCAAGGCTGTAATTGCAGCTCCAAATGAAAATTACAAACTAGTGGTCACAGGAGCCAAATCAGAGCTGACCTGTCCCTGATGCTGCTCCTCCTTCTGGGCGCCAGTGTCAGTGAACAGCGTGGGGAAGGTATTGCATGTGGGAAAGTCATCATTTGTGGGGAAGGCATCAAGTGGGAGATCTCTTGCTGAGCTAGGCAATCCTGCAGTGGGGAAGCGAAGCCTGACTCCTTCCGCAGATCATGCCAATGGCGCTCCTCAATGTCCCTTGCAAGGGTATAAGGTGTGATAAGGACATGACATGGTGACATGGCTCACTTCTGTACAATCTGGAACAACCTCCAGGGTGCTGAACACTACACAAAATGGTAATATAACTTTTCATGTACATGCCAAAACCCTTGGAGCCTGGGACCTCCCATTCATTTTTTGGTGAGTCTTACAAGGTTTTCTCTGAACAGGTCTAATTTAATTTCCTCCCTTGCTGAAATTGAACTGTGCACAGCCATGCAGAAAGCAATGGAAAGCAATGGCACTAACTTCAGGGTGCTTTGTAAGCTAGTGTGTTTTTTTGAAAACAAATGTTTTCTTATGAAATTAAAAAGACAGGTGCTCAGTATATGCACCATGTTTTACACTGCACATTGCCCATAAGGCTAAGGGTAAGTCTGTAACATCAGAAGGTTTATAATAACAGAGCAACTAATTTAGACAAAATATTTGCATTTTTCTTTAGAATTTGAAAATTATAGCAGTCTAAAAAATCATTTTGTTTTGCAATGGCACAATCCCTTTTTAAAACATGAAGACAAAGGCAATTCAGCAACAGTATACAACCATACAGTGATTTTATTCAAAGGCTTAAGGGAGGATGGTTTAGCTAATCAGGAGATTATGCTGTCTGTGTGTCTGTTCCCTGGTAAATTTTGAGCCCTGTGTCCAATTTTCACTGATAGCAGCATAGTCCTCTGCAAAATAATGCTTCGTGTGTTTCTTGAAAAAAAGATGACCAAATAGAAGAGAAAGACTACAAGTGTCCTGACCAGTAATGACTGCAGTATGATTCAGAGATTAGAAGAGGAAGAAGAGCAAGAGAGATACCTCACTCTTTGGAAATATTTAACTAGTGTTTGCAATCAATTGTAAGGCACAAACTGACAGGAAACCACCGTTGTGACATCAAATGCTCAGGAAACAATTTTTTGAACACAGAAGATAGGATCAGATGCAAATGTTGACAGCATTGTTAGCTCCGAGAACCTACCTGACTGTTAAAAATTTGTTTAAGTTTTTTTTATATATTCCTTTCTTTTTGTTCAAAACAAAAACTTATCAGTAACTTCTTTATCTCCAATAGTCCATTCTCTTAAGTCTCTGTCAATTCAACTTGTGATAAGGACATGTCTGTCTTTATGGCTTATGTGAATAAAATCTGACATCCTTTAGGGCACAAAAGTAAGGATTTCAGCCATGCTTTTAATTTACTTATCTGAATGTTCATTCAGAGTAGCAGAAATGCAGCTTGAACTGAAATCTCCCTTAAACAGTGTTCAGACAAGTATTAGGAACAGGCCGTGCACAAAATCCTTATAGCTGGAGGTGCCAGCTGGACAATGGGAAGGGAACAAAAGCACTGGAGGTCAAAATGGCTTGAGCAGAATTTCACAACAGTGACGAGCAGTTCAATGTCCTACCCATTAGACCTGGACACCAGTTATTTCAAGATGCGAGGATGACCTGAGCAAGACTGTGGATACAAGTGCAGAGGGATTTTGCTGAGCAGTGCTGAAGCAGGGCTGAGGAATGCAGTAGAGAGATGCCAGCCCAGCTTTGCCAGCTGAGGGGCAGGGTGCATTGCAAGGGGTATGAACCCTAAAAGTGGTGCTGCTGAAACCAGGTCTGAGCTGGTACCTCTCTGTGCTGCTCTGTAGGGATGCTGGCAGCTGAGATCACAATCAGCCCGGGGATCACTGTGCCACAAATTGTTGGGCAGCAAAGATGTGACCAGTTTTCCTGTTGGCTTTCTAAAGGAAAATACAAATTACTGTTTTTTCAGACCTGTTTCTCCTCTAACATTGGAACTCCTCTGTTAAAGATTGGCAGTCCCACTAGCAGAGAGCATGGAGCCATAAGGCAGCTCTGCTGAGGAAAGTGTTGTGCTCCTAAACAGACCTTGGGAATTCACCACTTTTCAGACAGCCTTTACTACCTGCTCCAGAGCAGTGCAACAGCCGGGAGAACACTCTGCAAAGGGATCTTCCTGCCTCAAGGCAATTCACAAAATGCTTTCAAAGCAAAGAGATCACCCTGACTGTGAAAGAGACATGGATTTCCTCTGTGATGGTAAGAATTATACCCTTGTCTGATATTACTTGGCTTAGTGAAAGAATATTCCCTTGTTTCATAGAAACTTTAAATGTCCATCAAATGGAGCAGAGCTGAAAAGTGGTCCATAAGTTTCATCTGTCCTATTTCTGTGCAGTGTTGTGAAACTGTGTCTCAAAACTAACATTTTAGAAGCAAACTTCCTTTACATAGCAAGAGAATGAAATATTGTTGACATGAGTGAAATAGAATGTGTAGACTCTTCATTTGGTTTTGAAAAGTATCACTTTGGGGTCAGGAGATGAATTTTATCTTTATAAGGGAAAGCTTTTATTGAAAATGTAGACTGTATTTGATATGCAGCTCTGCTATTTAATGTGACTTTCTATAGATAAGGTTTAAACACTTTTATCGTGTTCCATTTTCCTTTCAAAAGATCAAGATTATATTCTAAGCTTTAAATGCAAAGTAATAATCTTAGTTTTGAAATTATTTTTATTTAAATTTTTATTATTTTATGGCAGACTATTTAATGTGAGAAAATTAATGTTGACAGCCAGAGCAGACCAGCATTTTGTATTGGTAACTGTATCTTCAATTTTTAAAGAAAAAGGACCAGATCTATGAGTTATCTATACCTTCACTCTTTCAGAAGAAATTCCCACTGTGTATAAAGATAAAAGGAAAAAACAAGTGCTTTACAGTTTGGAAAGACAGAGCTATGATTATCCAATCTGTTGACCTAGCAGAAGTTTTTCATGCATGTCAAAAATCAACAAGCCAATACCAAGATAATTAGTAATAGAAACCATATTAGAAGAGAATTTTTCAGTAGAAAGCAGGTAAGGAGAAAGGTGTTCATGGGAAGAGAGAGACAGCAGCCCCAGCTGCCAGCCACCTCGGGGCCCAGCACTGACCTCAGCTCACTGCCCAATCTGGGCTGCAGCCAACTCAACCCCAGCCCAACTCAGTTATGGGTATGCCAAAATCCCCATTTGAACAGAGGACAGAGGTTTTGTGACGCCATCTCGAGCTTCCCAGCTGTCTCAGAGCCAACCCATTACTTTAATTCTTAGCTTTAAGAAAAACACGATCTACTCTGCTCACAGACCCTCTGACCCATCCTTAAAAATAGCTGGGTAGCATCTGCTAATGCCAACACAAAAGTGACTGGAACAAATTGCCTGACCCAACCACAACCTCACTCATTAGTCCATGCTCACCAGTGCTTAGTGGCACGTGCTCACCAGAACTGACTGGGGCACACTGAGTGTAACTCCTGCTTAGTGCTTATACTGGATCCAGTTCTTCAGCCAGAGGATTTGAGCTCACACTCCCAAGACTTTCATTTAGCAACAAGTGCAAGAGAAATAAAATGTACTTAATTCAGCTTTCTGTGCATGTGTGTGCAGAATTCCTTTTTTTCTAATTACAGTTGACACATGTAGGAGTGAGGAGATATTGCTGCATACATTATTACAAAATTAGCAGAAGGATAAAAATAATTACTTGTGAATTGTGAGCCAAAACAATTTGAACATTTAAGCAAATCTTCTGAATTGCAACACAGACTT
Source organism: Aegotheles bennettii (assembly GCA_013398125.1). NCBI lineage: Eukaryota > Metazoa > Chordata > Aves > Caprimulgiformes > Aegothelidae > Aegotheles > Aegotheles bennettii. The sequence continues at coordinate 547,540 of VZRW01002875.1, forward strand.
CATCTTCACCCATCCTCAGAGGTGAAGAAATCCTCTTTTGCAAACTTCAGCATCAGCCAAAAAGTACTGTGGAAATTATTTCTGTCTTCAGAAGTTTTATTTTCTTTGCATAAGCCAATAGAAGGGCCAGTGCTAAGCTGTCCACCACCTCTGTGGGTGACTGAGGCTTGGGTATGAGCTACCTGGGACATTCCCAGACAAGATGTCAGCAGTGTGAGCAGAAGAGACAGGCATGCACCCCTCTCTGTCCCTCCTGAGCCCTTCCTTTTGACACTTCTTACTTTGCCTTTGTCACACGAAAGCTTCGTAATTATGTAAGTGCCAACTCAGAGCTACCTTACTCATTTCTTAAGAACACTGTGACACTCAGCCTAGTTGCTGGAAATCCATCAGGTGAGCCTGTGTCATTTACCTTGATGATGAGCACCAGGAGTATTTTTTTCAGGCCTGACAGCTGAGAGAACGTCTCACCCAAGCAGCACCCATTCTCACTAGTGCTTTATGCTTTTGCACTTGTGTTTGTTTGTGTGTGGACTCCACTGGAAGGACTCCCTTCTCTGTTTGGAGGCATAGGGGCCATGGCTGGATAGGGGAGCTCTGCCTTCATCCCCCAGACATGCCTGGGCTGGGACCAAACAGTGCTCTGACCAAGGCAGTAGCGTGGGGTGGGGTGGTTGAGGGCAGGTGCTGCACCCACAATGCCAGCAACCAGGTATTGTCCCAGGGATGCCGGGGAGAAGGCACCATTAGAGCCTGTCCTTAAACGCTCAAGAAACAACTGTTTACACCATTATGGCATGAAAAATTTTTAAAGCCATGAGAGCATGGAAGGCTTCCTTCTGTTTTTGCTGTTGTGTGTTCCCTTGGAGACTAATGGCTGGCACCTTGCACAAAAACAAGTCTATCTCTCAATAAAGCATACCTTTCTCTAAAGGCCATCCTTAACATACTCAAAATAGCCAAATGTTTCTGATAACCATGTACACTAGCTCAATGAAGAAGCCAAAAGGACACATTTGATCGATGAAGAACTGCTATATTCAGCTGCTTGCAGATATCTTCTGTTCCTAAGTCACTTTCAGAGCCAGGGTTAATTCCTGAAGCAGGAGGGAATGGGGAAAGCAGAGTTTGCAGAAAACACCAAAATATTAGGGATTATACCCTGTGTGTTGCTGGGATTTTTTTAATCAGAAGAAGCACTAGAAGGAGCTGAGGTTTCATAAACCAAGCACATAGTCAACAATTTATACAAAGGCACTTATTTATATACAGGCACCTAGACTGGCCAGTTTAAAGTTCATTTCCGTATGACCACATTTGTGAAGTTGCAGCCACACCTCTGACAGTGATATTTCAACCTTTAAGCATTTCCACTGAATTCTACACCTCTTTATAGTGTGAGTAACTTCCTCTGAAACCTGTCAACATACAACAGAGTATGCATGTGTGTGTTTAAAAAAAAATCAGCCTGACACTCATCCTTGTTCATGTTCTGTTCCCATCTCAAACACTCACTTCAAACATGCTGCTAGTAACTTGCAATGATGACTTTATCTACTAGTTTGCTACTTATGGTATTATGACATTTATATGTTTTTCTTTTACTCAGTACAAGTTTCTTTTGTCAATGAAACATTGCTTTACTCTAAAGACTGACGCTGGCTTTGTTCAGAGAGATTTAATAACACTTCTTAATGAGTTAGAATCACATGAGGTACTCAAAGGCAAATACATATTTAAACAGTTCATTAGTGGAATTCATGTTGAGCTTCAAAAGACACTGGGACTTTAAAAGGAGAAAATTTGGTTTTCTTAGATGCAAAAGAAAGATGCAAAAAAGGAAGACGCAAAATGTTAAAGTATATGACAGGAAATAAATGGAAGATTAAAAAAATAGTAATCCATGTGTAGACTCAACGTTTGGAAACACTTTCTAAACTAGTCCTTTGAAAATCACTTCCCCTCCTACCTCTCTGCCAGAACCTGAGACTGGACCTTTCTATTTCTCTTTGAAGGCCTGCTAGCAAATCTTGTAGAAACAGGTCTTCTCCTGAGAATTTCTTTCATATATTTTTCTGGTCTGTAAATATTAAAGAGAATAACTTCTGAGGTTATATTAAATAAATTTGGTCCTAATCAGAGCAAATATTGCAAGGAGAGAATATATGAGCTGTAATATAAACAGTAGTATCAAAGCCTGTTCAAAACCTTGGTAGATGTTCATCTCAGTGTATAAACTAATCTGTACTGTGTGGACGAACAGTATCTGTAAGACAGAATGAGTATTTGGAGGAACAAGTATGGGGAATTGAACAAGAAAAATAGTTTCAAGGTTTAAAAATATCAAGCTGGAACAGACAGAATACAAAGTCCACCAGTTTTATACCAGAATAGGAAAGGGGAGGAAAAAAAAAGAAAGCCTCAATCATAGTTCTGCAAAGTTTGTATTATATTAATATCTAGGACAGCACTTAGGGGACATGGCTGTGTTATGCTTGTACTCCACAAAAAGAAGAGCCTCACAAAGGTCGCTGTCCTGAAGACCTAACAATCTATTCAAACCTACCTAATATCTACCGCTGGGCAATACTGGCCCCCTCCCAGCATGCTGGAGACCACTTAGACAAGTGGCCATTGTGTTAATGTTTCTAAAGTCCATACAGAGTATGGAAAAGCATTCTAGCTTCATAACTATACATTTAGAGAATATCCATTTTATTCTATGGCCATTTTAGAGATGAAATATAAATGAAGAAAAATCTCCTGAAACCACTCCTGCAGCAACATAGAATTACACAACAGCAACATGAACATTGAAAGAATAAAATATGTGCAATAACATCTAAAGAAGTATCAAAGACTCACAGTTCTTACCATCCTTTCCACATAACATGAGAAGCTGGAATTTGAAAGTTGTTAGCAAAAGAGAAAATTGGTGCAGGTTTATTGACAATTTCATTAGGTATGATAAGGTATATCTATGAACATATTTGTTTTCGAAATTCCTGATCCTGCTCTGCCACTCCACACAGGCTGGTATTCTCCTTAAAAATCCAGCAATCTGTGATAGTAAGAAGAGTCTTGTTATAGCTGTGGTGGTGAAGGAGATGAAAAACACAAGCTTTGAGAATAAAAGGAGTCACCTCTCTCTGGAGCTATCCCAGGGAAAAGCCAAAGTGATAGCAGAAGGAACGAGGAGTGGGAAAGAAATAGATGCTTATTGTCAAGGTGTTGCATGATTGGGGAAAAACGGTGCATGACCATTGTTCTAGAATCATAGAATCATTTTGGTTGGAAAACACCTTTAAGATTATCAAGTCCAACTGTTTTGTTGCCTTCTTTACCCAGCATTGCTTCTGAACACCCGGGAATTGAGTCTCCATTCTTCTGTTTCTCAGTCACACAGCCGAACACATGATTTCTGGCACAAGGTTGGTAACGCTTTAACTTCTTTCTGACCCAAAACTGGTGAAGGCTTTGTGGGAGCTACAGAAGATGGTAACAAACATAGGCTTGAGGAATTGCTTTATAATTTAAGAACAAATATTTTTTATATATTGTTTTGTTTGTAACTCATATAAGTGAAAGGATGGCTATTTCTTGAAAGATTTGTTTTAGCTAAAGAGGAGTAGCATGACTCATCTAGCCCAAATTTAGGTAACTCTGGGATAACATGAGAGGCATGTGAAAAATTCCGAGTGTGGGAATAAGATAGCAGTAGCTTTCAATCAAAATAAAACAGGTTGAAGCTAAGAAAAAATAAGTTTTTAAAACATCTGTTCCTTTTACTACAAAAGGAGCCAAGTATTTGCAAGATATGGATTATATCAGAATGTAGTGTTAGAAAGTTAGAATAAAAATTATACTGTGATAAGAAAAAATGAACTATTCGTATTATTTTGGGGAAAAGCTACAAAGTCTTGTTGATTGGGAAAATCATAAATGCAATGTATTTGTTAGCTAATTCAGTCAAGTTTACAGGTCTGTCACTGGGACAACAGAGGTTTAGACATGGTGTCCAGGGGGTTGTATGGTGTAGAGAGAATACTAAGCGCTCCGCATTTTCTTTGGGCTAGGAGTAAGCAGGTGTTCTCAGACTGTGGAGCTGCTATGTGTGCAGCTAAGCAGGCTAGTTTCTTCTCAGTTTTCTTGTTCTTCATTTCCTGAACAAAACCGGACATCCCTGCACTCAGTCTCTACCTATCATTACATTTAGCAAAACTTTCTTTTCCTTCCTCCGTCCCCATCCTCCAGAGTGGATAAATTTTGCCACTGAGCAGCTTTGTTTAAATTATACTAGGCAACAATAAATAAGTGTTCTATTTAGGTTCCTAATTTCTTAAGTAAATTATATATATTTTAATTTGTGTATTTTCAATTGTCTTTGTTTTTTCAGCTACCTATTCAACTCCTTCATTGTCTCCACTTTGAAAACTTCACTGTGGCAATGATTTGTTTAGTTATGAGTTGACCAATAACTTCAGTGTTCCCCAAAGTTAACCAGAAATATTTCCTAATTAATCTACAGAACAAATGCAAGGCAAGGTAATGCAAGTGACTTGCTTCTCAAAAGAATGAGGGAGATCCATTTCTCCAAAAGCTTTCCCTGGATTCACAGATACTTCTGCTCTGATTGAGAGCAACATCCTAGTCCAAACCTTAGCAGGGAATCCAGATTGCTGGCACACTTGCTCTGATATGTGTTTAAAGACAGCTTTATTCCATTTAATTAACAAGTAGGGAGTATTAGACTAGCTCTATTCAGTATTAGGCAGCACTTCTCTCAACAAAAAAGCATAGAACCTATCTGATTTACAAGTGCAGAGCAGGACTACTGACAGATGAATATACTGTTTTATCCAGAGAGAAGATATGGTTGGTTGTTGCTGTGACATACGTGTTTCAGGGAATTACTTATTCGGAAGAACTCAGGACAATGAAGAGAGATGTGGAACCTGAAGCATTTATGAGTATTGTGAGTTGATCAACAGAGTGGCCTGGGGATATGCATGTCTCACAGCAGAGGGGTTTCTAGGTGTTGGAAATAACTACGTAGATAAGCTGCCTTTATTTAACCCATCATCTCCAATTGCTGCATATACTGCTGCTTTCTCTTCTATTCTTTCAGCATGTGTAACAGAACATCTTATGTTTGCTAGAATTTAAGGCAAACACCTTTCCTTAGTAAATCTCTAGACTAAATTTCCTTTTAAATATCAGATACCAGTTTGTTATTGCTAGCACTATTCCCCTATCTGAAAGAGCAACCTTCTGGAATGTTGGCATTTTGTCATCAAAGAAGACTCTAAATAACTAATGGCTTATGTTTTCTCCATTTTTGAATGACCAGTGTAGATCAGAAACAGACAGCTTTTCAGAAAAACACCTCTCACTGAGCAAGCTTGTTTAGATCTTTAGTCACCTGTTAAAATCTTGGGTTTTCTGTCCTGCGTGACAAATTACATCAAGTAATTCTCTGAGTATAAGTTACAAAAAACAATCCTCTTTTGTAAAAAAACAGGTTGAATGTTACAGATCAAAAATAATATTTATTTCAGAGCTTAAGATGGGCTGTGCTGGTGATTTCCCGTGTGACTATGCAAATGGCTGATACTTTTTTTCACATAACATAGTCAATTTTTCAGTTGTACTCAATGCATATGTGCCATTCACAAAAGGGCAGTTGTGAAGCTCTCTGGATTTCTCTGTGGGTAGTTTTAATAAATTGGTTTCACTGTGCATTGCAGCAGAGCAGAAGCATGCACCTAGGCAGCTCCTCATCTCAGCTACAGGAATCATAAGCTCCTGCAATGAGGTTATAGCGGTTCATATATCACCAGAGTGCAAGGGCTTGTGATTGGGTTTTTATAACAGAATTTAACTGAATAGTCAAATCCTGGGTATAATACAAAGAATCAAGGAAATTTGTGGTAATTTTAAGGTTACAATATCCAGTCTGTTACTCCTTTATTCAAATGCTTAATATATGTAGGCTAAATTCCCAGTTTTGTCTGCTCTCTAACATTTCTTCATTGTGAATATCTTATGCATATAATATATGACATGGACTTCTGCAAGCAAATGTGTTTGTATCTTCTCTTCTAGAATGAGCTCATTACTTACAAAGGGTACCCCAGTGAGGAGTATGAAGTGAGGACAGAAGATGGTTATATTATTACTATTAACAGAATCCCCTATGGTACACAAAACCAGGGAAATCCAGGTACAGTTATTTAATATGAGACAAAACCAGCTTAGATAGGGCACATTCTGGAAAGAGTTATATTTGTAAAATGTCCATCAAAGCTTATGTACACAAGTAAAATTTTAGTAGAGAATTCTGGCCACCTTAAACAGCCTGCAATACCAACAGCATCTATTTATTATAAAAACCCACTATAATACAAAGCATATATCCTCATAGTAAGGGTTGATGAGCAAAAGATTTTTTTTAAAAAAAATAGGGTAAAGGCTGTAATATGCCCATTAGTCTGTTTTGAGAAAGATGTTCCAGCTTTTAATTTTGCTTTGTTTTTGCTTACACCTGGTTACTATCAGTGACTGATTCATATTTTGGGTAAAGAAAACCTCTGCAAACAATTCCACACTTTCATTCTATATATCAGTTCTGAGAACCTCAGGGTAGTGTGGTAAAGCTATGCAACAATGACAGGGATGTGCCAAGCTAGTGTCTGCTGGTGTCAGGCAGATCTTTCTTGAAATCCTTCCAGAAGTTTACAAAACCTTCTCTTTACAGAAAGAGGTGTTTTGTTCTTATGATTAGTTGCATCTCTTTAATTTGGTGCAGGAACAAACCCCAGTATTGAATATGGGACAGTAATGTCCCTGAACTATCAGAAAATAATAAAAAAAAAAAAATAAATTGTTGTTTTGTTTCTGGTTTGCTTTTCAGTTTTGAAACCTGCTGTATTTCTCCAACATGGATTATTGGGAGATGCTAGTAACTGGGTCACAAACCTGCCCAACAACAGCCTGGGCTTCATACTAGCTGATGCTGGCTTTGACGTTTGGATGGGAAATAGCAGAGGGAATCGCTGGTCCAGAAAACATCAAAATTATTCCATTTATCAAGATGAATTCTGGGCTTTCAGGTAGACTGAACAACTGAAGGGCATCACCATTGTCTACCCTTACATATTTATTTAAGCTGGCTAAATTGGGGAATTACTGTGGTACCTTTTAAAAAACATTCTTTACATTCACCATTGCTGATGTGCATCTATGCACGCATGTGAACTTTAATAGCAATGGAGACCACTTTCCTCTGATTACTGCTAACAAAGGTTCTGCAAGCTAAAGGCATAGCAGCAGAGCAACTCAGAGGAATCTGCACAAGTCATGTCCAAGCAACTCCTCAGTTCTGTAGGCAGTTTTGGAGGCTATTTAGAAACACCAGTCCATATATGAGAATAACACAAAAATCACAGAAGGAGAAAATGTAAATAATTTTTGCACTTACTTTAATGAACATTTAAAAATAGGCTGTCTTTAATGCCAGATTGTATTAAATATGTGGTTCCGTGGAAGGAGCTCTCTTTCTTCTGTGTAGACCATTACAATTCAACTTGATGCTTCTTGAAGTTATAGACTCTCTCTGGATGTCAAAGGAAAAAATACCCCAGAAAATCTTGAATAGTATCTTCCACATCTGGTTCCAGAAAAACGCAGAACCTAAAGCAGCTGAATGAATGACTAAATAGTTTGTGTTTTTTCTTTGTTGATAAGCTTGTAATAAAATGTGAATTGAAACTGATTCTTAATTTATACATGCCTCTCTTTCAATCTCTTGCCTGCAGTTTTGATGAGATGGCAAAGTTTGATCTTCCAGCAGCAATAAATTTCATTCTGGAGAAAACAGGACAGGAAAAATTATATTATATTGGCTATTCACAAGGTACTACCATCGGTAAGTTACACACAACAGACTGATGTTTCGGGAAACCAGGAGTAAAATGTCATTTGAGATAATGAATGTACTTGGGGTTTTCATTAACTCTTTGTAGGTGTGAAAAACAACAGCATAGTCTGTTCTCGGCATGGAGGCATTTTTAACTTATAAACACAATAAAGCATAATGGGCCAAACACACTGCTGCTCTAAGTCTGTTGACTCAGAATTATACTGGAAATTATTGTGGGCCATGCAAATTGTTACTTTGCAAGATGCAAGGGTGTGGCCAACAGCAGCTGGTTATTTGACCAAAATGAACAAAATAGGAAGGTGGGAGTACAAAATGAGAAGTTGCCTAGTTTGAACAGCACGCACACACAAGAAACAAAATATGAAACTGGATTGACCGGAAGAAAAACAACTACTCCTCCCAATAGCATATGAAAAGCATGTATGTACATCAGAATTGTCTATTTATGTTTAAATGGCTTTGGAAGAAAGATACAAATGCATGCAAAATACAGAAAGAAATTTCTCTCTGAAAGCTGGTAACACATGGGGAAGAGGGATTTCACACGAACCTAGGCTGAACCATAATCTCTGAACAACTAACCAGGTTGCTTGTAGGTTTGAAATTGCACAATAGCTTTTATCATTAATGAAAACAGTCTATTGTACAAATAATTATTTTCTTATCTCCTCTTTTTTGTTTTCTCAGCTTTTATTGCATTTTCAACAATGCCAGAGCTGGCTCAAAAAATCAAACTCTATTTTGCGCTGGCACCTGTCACTACTATTAAGTATGCTAAAAGCCCAGTTACAAAACTCCTCTACCTTCCTGAAAAATTGCTCAGGGTATGTGATATCTTGGTTTCAACTGTTTAACCATATACTTGTTTGTTCAGCTCTTAAAACGGATAAAGAGAAAGCATAGGGCTTTATGAAGTCTCCTCATTTGCATGTGGGTAGTTTTATGTTATGACTGAAACCTTTCTAAGTTCAGACTGGACAATAAGAAAAACTCTCTATCTAGGGCAACAGTGCAGCACTGGGATAGGTTACACAGACAGGTACAGAGGTGCAGATCCTCAAAGGTTTTCAAGAGTAGACAAAGCCACAATTGATGTGCAAGATTAGAGCCAAAATATAAATTCGAGCTAAAGTTTAACGTATTTCTTCATTAAAAGTGATGTAACACAAATTGAGTAATGCTTGAGCAGGCTGATGCAATGGAAAAACACCTAATTTCTTTCTTGTCTGTGGGAACATCATCTGGCAAATGAGCAAGTGAGAACCACTGAAAGGGCTGGAGAACAGGAACAGGACACAAACATCTTTTAAGAACAACAACACAACATAAAACTGTGCATTCTTAAATGACTGTTACCTTTGTATTTTACAGGGTTTCCTTGGCAAAAAAGAATTCCTCCCCCAGGCTGAGTGTCTAAGAAGGTTTATAGTCCCCTTCTGCAGCTACCGAGCTTTTGCCAAGCTTTGTAGAAGTATCTTCTTCAATCTGGGTGGCTGTAACTTGAAAAACATTGACATGGTATGTATAACTCTTACCAGCTCTACCAAGAGTTTAAACTTCTGCTCCCAAAACTCACCTTCTATCCTATGGTGTGAATCCTGAATTTCTATCAGTCAGCATCAGCGTACAGGAAACAAATTCCACTACCAGATGGCAATGTCTGCTGGTTACCCTATTACTGGCAGGACACCACTGCTTCACTCCAAGAAGAGCACTTGGCAGCATTCTCAATCAACAATCAACAGCTGCTAAAAGCCCCCCAAATCTCTGCAGTTTGCCCATGGCCAGATCTCACCTAGGGCACCGTCTCCTGGTTCATATTGTGACTGCTGGTCTTGTTGGAGAACTTCAATATGATGACACACTGTGGAAGAAGAAATAAAACCCCTGCCTGCTTCAATTTTACAGGAGGTCTTTGCAATGGAGAAAGGAACACACATATTCCCCCTTGTCCTCCTCCTTCAAGCCTTGGGCCATCAGGGATGTGTGTAGAGGCACAGGATACATACCTTGGGGTTACCCAAGAGAAAGTTAGCAGACACTGGGGGTTGACATACTTGCGCAGTTCATGCTATGTCCAGCTGTAGGCCAGAGCCCTGGGCATCAAAAGTTTGCTCCAGCATTTTCCAAAAAATGCCTCAGAACATGTTCTGTGAGGAAGGATCACACAGTAACTTGCCAAGAAACCCCTGCAGGACTAGGGTGTGTTTTATTTCAGAGAGTTGTGCATTCCTCAGGCAGCTGCAGTTATTTTTGCTGTTCTGTCTGACAGCAATCCTCTCTCACACAACATCTGTTGCAGACTCCTGAAAAAAAAGCACCTAATCTGGGGCCTAGATTGCTGAATTTCTATTCCATCCTTTCCACCTGTTAGATTCTTTTAGATTCTCAACCACCCTGGAAAACGTTCTGGTTGGGGGCTGTTCTTCTGGTGTTACTCTGCATCTGACGCATGGCCACATCTGGAGTAACTATGAGATACATGACACTGCTGTAGCAGGTGTTTTGATGGACATCTAAATAGAAGGAAGGAAGAGAATACTCATTGAAATTTTTCTTTCAGAACCGAATCAATGTGTATATGGCACAAACTCCCGCTGGAACTTCTGTGCAAAATATAGTCCACTGGAGTCAGGTACTAGTAAACTAACAAAACTAGCAAAATAAAATAGGTACTTACCTCTGGCTGAATAGTATAGAGAGGGTATAGCTGATATCCTGCTGTGAAGCTATTGATAACTTTTTGGAAACACAGGCAACCTACGGTTCACAATTGAAATCTCAATTCAAAACACTTTTTTCATTAATCTTTCTGTTACCAGCAAGACAGACATACGCTATCTGATATGGGTACATCTGAAGCCAACAATGACATGCTGTATTTGTGTAAAAGCATGCATGTTGGAAGCTGTGTATGCAGATGTGTATATCACTCTTTTTATTGTGCATCCAGTACCTTTTATAAATGATGTCTATTATTCTGTACAGAGCTTATCTTAAAAAATTAGTTGTTTCCAATGTGGAGTTAAGCAATTAGCAAGGCATAGGCTGTTCTGTAAAATATCAGATTTTACTGGTAAAAGCCCTTGTATTTTCATCTCTTTATTTCCAAGATCTCAGTGACTGGATGGCAATAGAACTATAATGAAAAAACCACAGTATTTAGTCGACTCACTACTTACAATGTACTGTGATCTGTCAGTACATCCTCAGTAGTATTGCTGATAGAAACAGCCTGTCTGTCTTCGGGCTTACACTTTCAGGATTCATATGGTCTGGGCTCAGTCACAGAAGCTGCTGCATGCAAGACAAGACTCTGGAGCAGAGAGGAAGCAGTTGCAAGCACAGCGAGCTCGCAAGAGCGTTCATGTGTTTTTCAATATAGCAAACACATGGATATATTTGAGTGACACCTGCACCTGCATTCACTCAAAATCAAACAATAATTTGTCTGTGAATTCACATAAAATATTAGATCTGATTAAGTTGCTTTTGTAACCGTGGTCTGGACCTGCGAAGAGAAGGGGTTACAAAGGCACAGTGGGGGGAGCTCTGCAAATTGACTGAGGTTTAATTCAGCATCTAGCACAGACTAGCAAGTACAACCATGCAGGATTAATACTCTTAAGCCTTCATTGTCATTGCTGTTAGTACTATTAAAGGAGTTAACAGACACCGTATGTTCAATATTAAGATCCCATTATGCCGGGTGTCTCTCACAGTTGTAACAACCTGTGCTGTAGGCAAAGTTAAGGAGCACAAAGGAAGAACTAGAAATAGTGACTTCTGTATTCAAAACAGAGAGGAAAGAGAAAACATATGAAAGAGCCACTCACAGAGCTGAGGGATGGCAACGTCACTGTCACAAGAAGACCACAGCAGCAGTGAGGGGAACTTGCTAGAGGCAGTTACTAGCAATTTTACGAACAAGAACAAATTACTTACAAAAGCAACCCTGGGTCTTTCCGCAGGAGCAGTGATTTTTTTTGGTCATGACAAAAACATTTGACTCCTTTTCACTGACTGAGATATTTAACTAATTTACTGTTGGCTCTTTCATTGCTCTTAGCAGAACTTCAGTTGAGGCTTTAGATTGGAGTCAGAGGCTCAGCAGGACAAGAATCCATAAAGTTCCTGAATGACAGCTTTGTAACTACACTTCTCTTGTTCATCCTCTTAGGAGGCCCATTCTGGGAAGTTCCAAGCTTATGACTGGGGCAGTTCAAAGAGGAACATGGAAAAATACCAACAGGTATATTTTAGTGAAACAATATTACCACCCTTGGACAAAACAGAAGCACAGAGGAAGAGAGCAAGGCTGTAGTGGGAGGCACATTTTCAGAATACAAGTAGATGGATTTAGCCACCACTGTAATCTGTATTACTACTTCCCAGTTTGGAAGTCAACAGAGGAAATATGCAAGCACTAATAGCAATAATGAGAAAGAGGAAGAGAGAGCACACAAACCTCTTCAATTAAATGATCAATAGGAATAAGAGGAAGTAAGGGCAGGAAAGACAGAAAATGAATTTTGAAAAAGGAGAGTACACCTAGTGGATCAGACCAAAGAGGCATCTTGCCTACTAGCATGATTGACAGCTGCCAATGTATGAGAGATCAGGGAAACAGTATTAGGGAGCAAGCAACTGGAGAACACTAATAGCTACCCCTAGGTTCTGACAGCCAGAGAAAAAAGATTCTCAAGCAGTCCCTGAGGAGCCTCTCCTCCATCCAAGACTCTAAGCTCATCCTTGACCCTTCTACCCTTTAGGTCTCTACAACAGCCTTCATTGAGTTAAATGTTTTAATGATGGCTTGCATGAAACACAACTTCCTTTGGTTTGTCTTGAATTTTCTGAAAAGTCACTGGATGATTTCTAGGTTTTGTGTTATGAGAAGTAATGGGATAATTACTTCCTGTGCTCTTCCTTCATACTATTCATGATTGTATAAGCCTGTCTCCTGTCCCTGCCCTGGCCTTTATTTTCCAAGTGCAGGAGCCCAAGCTACTTCCTCTCTCCTCCTACAGAAGTCACTTCGTGCTCCTTTTCACCTTTGACACATGTTGTGTTTTATAACTAGACAACGTATGTTTTCTCGGGCTGACCACTATGCAAAAATTACCAAAACGGGCATTTATCTAGAGACATTCTGACATATTCTGTTTTGTTTTAGGCTCCTGTCCTATGATTTCCTAGCTGAGAGGGCAAAGACCCAACAGTAACTCTAGTCAACTCAGGAGGCATTTTTCCTTTAGCTGGGTCACCCCTGCAAGCACAGACAGAAAAAGCAAGCAAGAGCACTTCCTTCCTGTTTGGTTTAGGCACCTCTACTTTGAACAGTGACAGAAGAAACACTGAAATACATATTTAAAGTTTTCTGTGCTTTCCTGGTAATTCATTCCTGTACTGCTTCATGTTTTCCAGGCTACTCCTCCTCTCTACGATGTAGAAGAGATGACTGTACAAACTGCGGTATGGACTGGGGGACAAGACTTGCTGGCAGATTCCAAAGATGTGGACATTTTACTGTCCCAAATTAAGAGGCTCATCTATCACAAGAGGATTCCTGAATGGACACACCTGGATTTCATCTGGGGATTGGATGCACCTTTGCACGTGTACAATGAAATTATTGATCTGATGCAGAAGAATCCTTAAACCACAACCAGTAGCCATACCTGACCTTCAATGACACTTGCTTTCACTGAGTATGAACAAAACCTTCTTTTGCATCATAGGGTTTCTGCTGGAGTCAGAGAAAGGTTTCCTCCTGACACTGTTCTCACACCACATGTCACTGCAATGCCTTTTGCATCCTAATGGCGCACTTCATATTTTCTGGCAACCTTGTGGGTCATTAATCACTTTTTAATTGACACAGCCTAGATTCTGGAAAAACCATACTTCGCTAACACAAAACAGGATTTCCTTGCAGCCTGCTTTAGACCCTAACAGAAATGAAAGCACTAACTCTCTCTGGATGCCGTCAGTGATCTCAAGCAGTTTTCCATTCTTCACATTTTTTCTCAGTTTCTTGGCCTGGCAGTTCTTGAAAGGTATAGTGTAAGCCAAAACTGTTTCTAGCAGTTATGGCATTGATTAATATTATTATTAGATGAGATAACAACCAGAAAGTAAAAACTGACATTAAAAAGTCACTCCTGAAGAAAAGATGGTTTGTCTTCATTTGAAACAGGGCTGCTCACTTTTTTCATGAGGAAGAGCAAGGGCCACATGGAGTGTAGACCCAGCAGAAAACAGTAGCCAGTCTGGTGGTTCAAGCATGCACCTGGTAGATGGGAAACTTGGGTTCAAGGTCCCCCTGAGATAGAGAAATCTTGGCAGACTCAGTGTCTGCTGACAACACTCTCAGGACCCATATCCATGAACTTGCCAGGGTGAGGCAAAGGAGCTGATTTCATCTTGGCAATGACAGCACTTCAGTGGGACACTTCGGTTCAAAGTTACATTTTGAACCCAGTAGGAACTTCACATCTCCTGCTATTTCATACGGAAGATACTGGCTACCACAGAGATGAGCTGTTCTAACCTTTATCATGGCTCTGAGAAGCCTCTTTGGGGTGTAAATACTAAAATGAAAAGTACCCAAACATTGCTAGAAATAATCCATTATCTCAATCCCATCAGTATTTAGAGCTCTTTGCCCACCAGTGGGAAAGACTGCTTTGAAAATGGAGCTGAAGAAACTGTCATCCTGTTTAATTTCCTGGGGAAACTCTGACTCTACCAGTCTTGTTTCAATAGGTAGTTATTGTGCAAAGACACTCACTGGAAGGGCAGCCTCCATGGGTATTAGGTTGCGGATTTATACGCCACTGTGCCTTCAGAAGGGTACACCATTAGCTTCACTGTGGAAAGAAACACAGTGCATTTAGGGGGTTCCTTTGAGCGTGACACCCTCATTCTCCATTTAAATCGAATGTTAACATGGGCCAAGTCTGGGATGCTAACCAGGGCAGCTACAACTGTTACACTCAGACAGTTCACTGGTGACACTCTATGACCAAAGGGTAAGTGTCTCCCTCTGTGAAATGGTTCATTAGTCAAACAAATTACTCATGGCTGGTGTCACCTCTGTCCCTTCCCCTTCTAAGACAAACAACAGGCCTGTTTCATCTCCTTAGCCCACTGATGAAGTCTATCCTGTTTCCATGCACTCCACCAGTGTAAGTAGAGCTTGATCCAAAAAAAACAGCTCCCATCCAGGTGAGAACACTCCTTGTATATAATACAAATTCACAGGGACAAATACCCTCCAGAGTCAGCCCATTCGCTGCTTGCAGGGGAAACACATGAGAAGTTGAGGCCTACTGTATGAGTTTTCAATACTTACGGTGGGAAATGCATTAGCAATATACTTGAAAGAAGCCAGATCATCCCCTAAATTCACCTAGGAAAGAGATTGCAGCTGTGCAGCTATCTTGCAACTTGGGAGGTTGCCATAGAGGAGGCAGGGTGTTGAATTTTCTGGAAAATCAGTACAAATAGGTCAGGCAAGCAGCATTAGTACAGCATGGGGACTGTTGATCCCACCTTGGGCCATAAGCACAGGCTAGATAATCATATTGCAGAAGTCATTCTATGCAATTAATTTATGGTTTGATCAAAGTTATTGTCACTTAGAGACACCAGAGCAGTCAAGTTATGCTCTTTGCTAGGAAATTACCAAATTACCTTTTTGCACCATCCCAAACCATGTTTCCAAACTCTGTATGTAAAGTAAAACTGTTACTGTGGCCTCACTGACATCCTGTTCTTATTTCACTCCTTGCCTTCTCCCACCACCCGAAGGCATCATATTATTTTCAAAGGTGTTCCCAAGAATACAC
>VZRW01002878.1:0-11638 GCA_013398125.1 Aegotheles bennettii
TTTTACAGATATGTCAGCCAGAATAGGAAGTTTAGGGAAAGCATATCAAACAAGGTTAAGCAAGGCTGACAAAGTTGCAACAACGGACCAGCAGAAGGCTGAGGTACTCAACAACTTTTTTTTGCCTCAGTCTTCACTGGAAATCCCTCCTCTGACATCTCTCAAGTGGACAGACTGCATGACATAGACTGGGGGGGCAAAGTCCGTCCCACTGTAAGAGAAGAGTAGGTTCAAGACCTCTTGAGGAACTTGGACACACATAAGTCTATGGGACCTGAAGAGATGCATCCCAGAGTCCTGAGGGAATTGGCTGATGTAGTGGCCAAGCCACTTGCCACAGTATTTGAAAAGTCATGGCAGTCAGGTGAAGTCCCTAGAAACTGGAAAAAAGGGAACATTACATCCAGTTTTGAAAACAGGAAAAAGAAGGACCTCTGGAACTACCGACCTGTATGCCCCACCTCTGTGCCTGGGAAAATCATGGAACAGATCCTCCTAGAAGTTATGCTAAGGTACATGGAGGACAGGAAGGTGATTTGAGACAGTCAGCATGGTTTCACCAAGGGCAAATCCTGCTTGACCTTCACCAAGGGCAAGTCCTGCCTGATCAATCTAGTTGCTGTCTACAATGGAGTTACTACATCTGTGGACAAAGGAAGGGCTACAGATGACATCTATCTGGACTTCTGTAGGGCCTTAGACATGGTTCCCCATGATATCCTTCTCTCTAAACTAGAGAGTTATGGATTTGATGGGTGGACTGTTCAGGGGGTGAGGAATTGGTTAGGTTGGTTAGATGGTTGCATCCAGAGGGTAGTGGTCAACAACTCAATATCTCTATGGGCATCAATGACAAGTGGTGTCCCCCAAGGGTCCTTACTGGGGATGGTAGTGTTTAATATCTTCATCAGTGACACAGACAGTGGGCTCTAGTGTACCCTCTGCAAGTTCTCAGACAACACCAAGCTGAATGGTGCAGTTGACACACCCAAAGGACAGGATGCCATCCAGAGGGACCTAGACAAGCTCAAGAAGTGGGCCCAGGGGACCCTCTTGAGGTTCAACAAGGAGAAGTGTAAGCTCCTGCACATAGGTTGCAGCAACCTTTTTTATCAATACCTTCTGGGAGATCAAGGGATTGAATGCAGACCTGCTGAGAAGAACCTGGGGGTACAGGTAGAAGGCTGGACATGAGCTGGCAATGTGCCCTCATAGCCCAGAAGACCAACTGTATTTTGGGCTGCATCAAAACAGGCATGGTCGGCAGTTTGAGAGAGGTAATTCTGCCCATCTATTCTGTTCTGATAAGGCCCCCTTCTGGAGTACTGCATCTAGCTCTGCCGCCCTCAGAAAAGAAAGATATGGACCTGTTGGAATGAGTCCAGAGAATGGCCACAAAAATGATGAGAGGCCTGGAACACCTGTCCTGTGAGGAAAGGCTGAGTTGGGGCTGTTCAGCCTGGATAAGAGAAGGGTCTGAAAAGACCCCATTGCTGCCTTTCAATACCTAAGGAGAGTCTATAAGAAAGATGGGGACAGGTTTTTTAACAGACCCTGTAGTGATAGGATGAGGGGTAGTGGTTTTAAACTGAAGCAGGGGAGATTTAGGTTAGCTATAAGGAAGAAGTTTTTCACCATGAGTGTGATGAAACACTGGAACAAATTGCCCAGAGAGGTGGTGGATTCCCCATCCTTGGAAATGTTCAAGGCCAGGTTGGATGGGGTTTTAAGCAATGTGTTCTAGTGGAGGATGCCTCTGTGCATGGCAGGGGAATTGGTCTAGATGATCTTTAAGGTCCTTTCCAATTCAAGATGTTCTGTGATTCTCTGATTCTCTGATTACCTGCACTTTGGAAGTCTACGTTGTTGCTTATTGTTTGGCAATTAAATAATAATTACACACAAAAAATTAAATTGCTCCTGTATTTTCTGGACAGATTGACAACTATAATTTCAGAGTCTTTGCTGGAATAAATTCCTCAAAACAAATATAATCCCATAATGTGGTGTGTACTCCACATCATACAGCCACAGATTCCAATTTCCATGTGTTCCTGTTGGAATATACATATTCATTAGGGTTTTTTCTAATATCTCAATAATAACTTCAATATACAATAATATTCCATTCCCCTTCTCTATTTCCAGTCAGCTATACTTTTCTGAAACTATCATTTCTGTGTTTGAAATACTCCTCTAGTATGTCAAAAACTGCGTTTCTTTTGGAGTTTGAGATGAAAATATCATTTGGAGAAGGAGGAGAGAAGGAAGAGCCATTTTGATTTTAAAAAAGCAAAAGAAGGACAATACTGAAAGGACCAACCAACCTCTTGATTTATTTCTTCCTTAAAAATGTACTGGCTTCTGGTCTTCCTGTTTCTTTTAGATTGGTTTTAGGTAAGTATGAAAATTCTCCTTTCCAATATAAATTTTTTTAAAAAGTATTTTTCCCCAGCCTAATAAGTTGGCTGGGAGCAGTTACCACAGAGGGTAAATTGTGCTGAGCCTTCCTGATAGCCTTCTCCAAAGAGATGACTGGCTTGGTGGATGAAGGGAGAGCAGTGAACATTGCTTATCTTCACTTCAGGAAAGCCTTGGACTCTGTTTCCCATAAAATCTTCATAGACAGCCTGATGAAATATGGGATACATAAGTAGACAGTGAGATGGATAAAATCTGGCTGAACTGACAATTTTAAAGGGTTGTAACCAGTGCCAAGAAGCTCAGTTGAATACCAACCACTAGCAGTGTACCCACAGTGTGGATACTAGGGCAAATAATCTCTAACTTCTTCATTACTGACCTAGATGTTGGGTGAGAGTGCACACTTGGCAATTGGCAGAAGATACAAAGCTGAGAGGAGTGGCTGATATTCTGGGTGGGTGTGTCACCATTCAGAGGAGATATAATAGGCTGGAGAAATTAGATAATTGGAGCATCAAGATGTTCAATAAAGAGAAATGTGAAGTCTTACATCTGGAGAGAAACAGCCACAGACACCCACATATGCTAGGGGTTGTCCAGCTGGAAAAACTTGCCAGAGAAAACACCAACTTGAACATGAGCCAGGCATATGTCCTTGCTGCAGAAACAGCAAAAGGTATTCGGCATTAGGAAGGAGGATGACAAGTCAAAAGAGGTGATCCTTCCATTCTACTCAGCACTGGTGAGGCATAACTGGAGCAGTGTGTCTAGTTCTGGGCTCCCTGGTACATTAAAGATGTGGACATACTGGAGGGAGTTCAAAGGAGGACCAGGAAGATGATGAAAGGCCATGGGAACTGGGATAGTTCAGTTTGAAGAAGAGAATGCTTAGGGGGGATTTTATGTATGTGTATAAATATCTAATGGGAGGATGTATAAGGATGATGGAGCCAGGCTTCTCTGAGTGGTGCCCAGTGACAGGAAAATAGGTAATGGACACAAGTTTAAACACAGGAAGTTCAATTTAAACAGAAGAAAAACCTTTTTTTACACTGCATGATTAAATACTAGAGCAGGTCCTTGTCAACTTGTCCCAGATAACCCTGCTCCGAGCAAGAGGCTGAATCTTGTAATTTTCATAGATGACTCTAAGCAGTTCAGTGTTTCCTTAAATACCAGATTTGCTCACAATAAAAAAGATGTCCCAAAATACATAAATTATTTTAAATTAGTTTAATTAGAAATAAATATGAATTCTTTCTTGCCTACTCCTCTTCTAATCCAGAGTAAGGAAAGTTAATAACATTTCTGGCACAGTTGTATGTCTGTTGATCATGTGGACCACCCATGGCAATATGAGTTTTCATATCATCTATATATGTTCAGCCTCTGTTAAAATAAAAAAAAAAAAATAAATCATTAGTCCATCCTAACTTTTAAGTACTCTTTTAGATGAAACAAAATATATAAAAATACGCCTGAAAATCAGGAGCTGATGTGTGAAGAGACTATGAGTAATTTATGGAAACAAGTGGACTGGAGAAAGAGTGGAGTACAGTTGTTTCTGAGCCAGAAAAGTGTGGAGTTGAAAGATTTGAAGCTGTTTTCTTTGCAAAGAAAGTAGGACAGACTTGTCTAAATGCAAAATACTGAATGAAATGACTTGGACTAGAAACGAAACCAGGAATTTTATTTTTTTTTTTCCATTCTAATCTGAGCATCCTATATATCATTATATTTATCTGAAATTTACGTCGTTTTAGCTGGAAAGGTAGTGTTGTCATTATATATTCCTGTTACAGAGCTCCTAGAAAGGTTCCAATAAGGGATAAAACCTTCAGTGGGCCTTTTATAGAGAAAATTATCTATCAAAGATCTGTCTTGGAGCGCAGAGCAGCTTCTTGCAAACTGCTGCTAAGGTCCTACAGTTTGTAAAGGTAAAGGTTTGTTGAAGTCCATATTCTATTGTCTTTAGCTTAAAAGACTGCTTGAAGGACAAAACAGTTGCTCTAAATGTTTAAGATCATAATCTGTGCATTCTATCAATGAGGAATAGCTGAAATTTTTAAGGATCTGAGTCAGGGAGAAATAAAGGCTGAATAAAAGTTAGGTTCTACTTGTGCTCCTTGATACGTACACAACTTCTCTTAAACAGAATATGAAATCCTCCATGTCTTTAGAAAAAAGGAATAGCAACTATTAGTTCTGGTGTAAAATGAAGTGAGAGAAGCCCCCTAGTGAGGGTAAACCATGCAGAAAAAATAGTTGCGTAATTTTCTAAGAAGACATAGTTTTTTCATGTGACCAAGGATACTTGTGGAATTTAAGTGTAATACTCAGGTTCTAAAAAAAAAAAAACAGAGTACTTTGTAGGAAATAATGGCAAAGAAATTTTCAGGACACAGTTATCATTTAGGAACCAGGGCTAGAAACTGAAGAATTTAACAAAATCAAGTGAAAGGAAATGGTGCTGTCTGATTTCTAAACAGTTTTTTTGTTATAGCGTTGCAAGTCCATCCATCTAAAACTAACAGGCAGTATAAAATGTCTGATAAAATCCTTACATTCTGATATTTGGAAGAATTTCTTAGCTGATGCAGTTTCTGGAGATCTGTGGAAGTTAATAAAACTTCGATTCTTATTAAATGTAGGTGAAGTACTTTAATGTCCTCATTTTAAGATTTCCCTCCATCCTCCTTCTCCCAAAGTCCCATGTAAATTTGCCACAACACTAATGCACATGATTTTCCTTTGACTGAAAAGTTATTATTGGCATTTCCCTAGCATGAAATATTGAGAACTGTAAAATCCATATTAAATGTAAATGCAATTAGAAATGTAAGTTTGAAGAGAAACAAGTTGACCCCATTGTCAGAGACTCAATACCAATTACACAGGGCTGTTCAGGAAAAGTTTCTTTTTTGCTGACCATCAAGCACCTGCTGAAAACTGAGAAAGTACAAGAATAAAAATAAGCAGACAATGAAAATTCAAAAAATAAACAGTGAAAGAGGAGTTGTAATTATCCAGCCATCAAAATTCACCTTAGGAGGATAATTAAACTAAATTTCTCCTGGGCCTTAACAATGAGATTTCATTTTTTTTTCCTCTTTATTTCTCCTGTTTTAGGCATGAAACCAGCAAAAGCTGCTTAGCCCATTTATGGAAGTTGATGTTCCTCAAAGTTAAAATAGATCAGGAGAGCTTTTTGCTCTTACTTAATGGCTGTCATTTTAAGAGTTTTTTCAGCTGGATTTGAAGCCTTTATATGGAAAGATGTATGACTTTTGCAGTACTTATCTTGAAGAACCTAAACTTTTCTTTAATTTCTACACATGAAGAAAGGATTAATAAAAGGTGTTGATAATTTAATGTAACATAGAAAGTAGCTATCCATGGTCTATTGTTCCAGTTCCTTTCATTCTTTATTGTTAATACGTTATTAACTGAGGAAGTTACATTATGCAACTGAGGAAGTGTGGTCTGGAGGATTGGGTAGTGAGGTGGAGTGAGAACTGGTTGAAAGGAAGAAGTCAGAGAGTTGTGGTCAATGGGATGGAATCTAGTTGGAGGGCCGTGACTAGTGGAGTCTCTCAGGGGTCGGTACTGGGACCTGTAATATTCAATATTTTCACCAGCGACCTGGATGAGGGAAGAGAGCCCTCACCAAGTTTGTTGATGACACAGAACTGGGAGAGGTGGTTGACACACCAGGGGGTTGTGCTGCCACTCAGCAAGACCTGGACAAGCTGGAGAGTTGGGCAGGAAGAAACTTAATGAAATTCAACAAGGGCAAGTGTGGAGTCTTGCATCTGGGAAAGAACAACCCCATGAATCAGTAAAGGTTGGGGTCTGACCTGCTGGACAGCAGAGAAGGGGAAAGGCACCTGGGATTCCTGGTGGACGGAAGGATGGCCATGAGCCAGCAATGTGCCCTTGTGGCCAAGAAGGCAAATGGCACCCTGGGGTGTATTAGAAGGGGTGTGGTTAGTAGGTCAAGAGAAGTTCTCCTCCCCCTCTATTCTGCCTTGGTGAGGCCACATCTGGAGTATTGTGTCCAGTTCTGGGCCCCTCAGTTCAAGAAGGACAGGGAATATAGGACGTTCTGGGTGAACATAAGGAAGAACTTTTTCACTGTAAGGGTGACAGAACACTGGAACAGGCTGCCCAGAGAGGTTGTGGCATCTGCTTCCCTGGAGACATTCAACACCCGACTGGATGCATTTGTGTGTGACCTGCTCTAGGTTGTCCTGCTCTGGCAGGAGGGTTGGACTAGATGATCTTTCAAGGTCCCTTCCAACTCCTAACATTCTGTGTGTGTGATTATTTTCCCAATCTTATATCCTTTGTTCCTCCTTGGTTGTTTAAGTTATGCAGAACTTCTGCTTTATAAACAATTCACTATTTTCCCCTTAAAGTTGTACCAATAATGCAACACAAGGCTATATGAACGAAAGGAAAAATATCCTGTGTCTACATTATTCTTTTGTCCAGTTTTAAACTTTTGTAGCCAGCAAGTGTCTGAAACCCAAACTGGTGTTTCAGCTAAACTGCAACAGCAGAAAATTTACATAGTTTGAGGAGTTACTTTTGGAAGAAAGTATACCGTCATGAAAACTTTTTTAGGGAAAATTAAAAAGAAGTTAAACTCATTGTGGTCTCTTATGCTTGGAATATTTTCTTTCTTTACAGCTTGAAACTAAGCAGAATTTTACACTGTGTATTTGGATTTCAGTATCACATAGAAGTAGGATACCATATAACATGAATTTGAAGGAAAAATTTCAAACAATTTTCAGGAAACGGTACCAGGATAACAATAACTTGTAGTGGGGAAGACATTTTTGTATATGAGTGAACACAGACAATACATCTTGACTATTATGTAAGTCAGAAATAGCCTCTTTCATAATTTATAAGCTTCTGAGTTATAGTTTTATCCTATCACTTTCTCCTCTCTATTGTGCCTGTTGCATTATTGACCCTACTGTAAGTATTGTATCAGTCAGCCAATAATTTCTTTCTAATAAGCCCCTCCAACCTACAAAAATGTACACTTAATTTTAACAGCACAATGGAAATGGGGAGAAACAGATACCTGATTTATAAGATAATATTTTTTTCCAGTAAAAAAAGAATTCTTTTAGGAAAAACTTTTCTGAAAGGGATGATTTTTTAAAGCCACTTGAATAGTGAGTGTTTTTTCTTTAACATTACATGCATGTTTTTTAAGGTGTCATTTAAGATGCAGCTTAGTTCACTTAAGTGTAAGTGCTTAGTACAAGTTTTTATATGTATTAAGGTATTTGAGATAACCATAGGGTAGACAAGGCACACAGCCTATTGAAGACTGATGCCCTTCTGGATGATGCTTCTGATGCTGGATATCCTGGGACATTTAAGTGGTCTTAGAAGTCTATTTAGGGAGACAAAATTGCATTCATACTAACTAGTCCATGCACTTTCAGATATTTTTCCATAAAGATTTTGTCCTGTCATGCAAAAGACTACTGAATGCAACAATCTACTACTAATCTTTGAACTCCTAAATGAAACCGATTGAACTTGTAAAAAAACTACACACCCACAACCTGGACGTGAAAAGCTGACTTATGCCAGAAAGGTGTCTATGGAGTTCTAAATAATTTTATGATGTACCAGGACTACTATAGCTCAAATCTTGCTGATATGCTACTATTGCATACCATAAGTACAGAAATATATACCCTTTTACTACCCTACTTTTATTCTTTCTATTCTTTCTAAGTGAGGATTTCTCAGTAAAAGTTAGAGGAATTTGAATCTGTTATGTTGTATTAGGAGTATTCATACTGAGAATATGTATAGCTATCAATTTAATAATAGTGCAGGAAAATCCTAAATCATCTTTTCGTGAAATAGCTGAATTATAAACCTTCAAACACTTTTCCTCTCTCTCCCTTATGAACTCAACATAGAAAGAATCTTGCTTTGATTTCTTTTTTACTCATTCATCAGAACAAATGGGAAAAAAGTGTTCTCTGAGCAGTTTTTTCAGTGTGTTGTTTTTTCCTGGAAAGGGTTGCAGTAATAAAATGGGTGTGTATATGAATTTTTGTTTCACCTAAGACTGTGCCTTGCAAAAGCAAATAACAGTTAGTGTCACTTTTGCAAACAATATGAAGGCAATGGTAAAGTATTCTCTAATGCATAACTGGTTTAGTATTTCATTATTTTGTTACATAATATAGATCACATGATAATTAATTGCAGTAGGAACATGCTAACAATATCATTTGGAGAGGTGAAATTTCAGGACCAATAAATACAAGCAACTCTACGGTCTTACACAATTAAAAGTTCTCTTATTTGTCCTTTAGAAACAGTAATAATAATAAAAAATATTCAAGTTAGGAAAACACTCTGAAAATAACATAGTAGAATGCCTTTAGTGTCCACAAGTTAGTAGAATGGATGACCTCTCATGCTTTCTATATTTTAAGTCAGACTTCTAGTTTATAATTTCTGCATAGAATAATTCAGAGGCAACATTTTTCAAGTTTTCTCAATGAGTTTTCTACACCAGTGGAGCATTTATAGATACTTACAAATGGAAGAGATAGAATCCTGGTAATATTCTATCACTTAAGAAAGCTTGCCAGCTTATTTTCTAATTCAGATCTATCAAAAAGATATATTAATGGTCAAAAAAGTGAAATATTGTCCTTTGGTAAGCAAAGGCAAGGTGTGAGATGATCAGAGTTTTTCTTCAGAGTTAACTTTGAAGTCGAAAGCTTTTGCCTTAGTGTTTTGTTTTTATGCTAGAATCTATAACTGATGAAAGCTATTTTCATAAAACAAATTTATTATTCAGTAGGTCAGTCAGAAGTAAATAGCCCTATTGATAGGGTTCTTAAAATACATTGCCTCCTGAAACATTTTGTATAACATTTTATGTGCACATTGGAAATATTTCTTCTCAAATGTAGCATTTTTCATGATTCCCAAAAAAAAGATTTCTTCAGTTCAAATTAAAAATAAATAATTTCCATTCAAAGCACAATTTTGTGTATTTTGAAGGAAGGAAAACTATGGTTTCTTATCCAGGTCCATCACATACAAGATGAAAATGGAGTATTAATAAACAAACAACATATTAATTAATGAATAAAAACCTTTTAATGTTTCCTTCTCCATGAAAAAAAAAAATCTGTGAATTCCATTAATAAAAAGCCTATTTCAACAACAAAAAAATCAATTGCATATGGAAAGTTGCATAAAAAAGTAACTTTAGGTGTTTTTTTAGAAGACAGTATCATATGAATGTTCTAAATAAACAAAAGAGTAAGCAGAGTGGAAACTGCATTTTTAAAACCTCACGGTTTAAAGTCCAAAGAATAGCAATACAAATTATTTTAAATAAGTTAGATTTAATAATACAGTCTAGTGACACCTGGCTTTTATAAATATTATCTTTGTAGAAAATGTCCCAAATTATATTAGATAAACTAAAACATTACACATAAACATTTCATACTGCGTGTTGAGACATCATGTTTTGAAAACGAAGTACATTTTTTTCTGAAGAATGTTACTATGTCGTTGACATTCTTATGACAGTGAGAGAAGAAGCCTAAATAATGTTTGCAGAGGTACATTCATCTTACTGCAGCTGTGTTCATTTTTACCTCTACACCTTTCTTCCAAATAACTTGAAATATTCAATTCAGTATGCCTATACTTTTATTTCTTTCTTTGTTTCAAACAATTTTTTCATTATCCGCAGAATAGTGTCATGGAGATGTGGTACATTTGTGCTGCAACTACAAAGAAATGCACAAGTTCCAGTAGCTGGAATTTATTTAAAAAATGTTCAGCATTTATTTCCTTGCAATCTTGTAGAAATACTTAGCTCCAAGAAACAGAAGCTCTTAGAGACAATATCAGGAACATTGCTGTAATTGCAATGACACAGGTCTTCCTTTTCCAGCAAACTTGTAGTATAGGACATTTTTGAGTAAGAATAGGTTTTGTCAAGACAACAAAACTGTTGTTTGTCATTTATCTCAATGAATGTTCAACATTCTTTTAAAACCAAGACAACATTATTGATCATAAGAACTTATGTTATCCCAGTAGTTTAGCTGTTACTTGCTTGTTTCCTTCATACATTGATATCCTTCTCTGAGATATCTTGTACAGGGAGGTAACCCCACCAAATTTTAATACAGTAGCTGTTTGTTGATCTGTTTAGAAAAGTGTTTTAAAATGCTCCTTTAGGTCTTGTTCAGGTATAGATGAACATTTTGCCTCATGGTGAAGGACTTCATAAAAATCACTGTTCTCATGGTTGGTTTAATGTAGAAAGTAAATTTTTGTAATAGTACCAGAGCAACTCAAAACACAAAAAACAGGTTTGAAGAATAAAAAAATACGATCAGACTTTTAGAAAGACAGCAGATAATTTAATCTAGATTTGCTTGCAGCTAACACTTTTTCTATTGGTTATGACAGTGCATTTTCCTTGTACTCTACTAGTGTTGTACATTACAGAGTAGTAAGACTGCTGGATGTCAGTGGAAAAGGGAGACTAGGAGCTGTTTTCAAAAATTATAACAATTAAAAAATAATTAACACCTCACCTTTGCAACTCTATGGTTTACTTCCTAAATACATTGTGTTTTCCTGATGAGAAAGTGAGGATTATAAAGAATAATGCACCTTATAGTACCACAGTTTCATGATCAGGAAACAGTGATTTCACAGGAGTCAGGAGAAACTGCTTGTTGGGGATCCAGGCAAGGCGATGTGTCCGGGATCCAGGCGAAGCTAGGTGATGAAATCTCAAGCTGGCAGCAAGCTGCCCCAGAACGCTGGGTGCACAGAGAGCGCAGAGCCGGCCTCCTTTCCCAACACTCGATGTTCTTGCTGGTATCGTAGGTTGAGTAGTTTCTCAACTTCCAACTCGCAGAGCACGTCCTGCTCTTTCGCCCAGTGCTCAGGCACTGAAGGTCCCCTAGTGCCTCTAGCCCTGCCTGTTAAGGTCCACCCCCTTGTTAGGCCATTAGCTTTATTATTACCAAACAATTAGCACCTGAATGTGATGACCAGGAGGGCTGCCCTGTCAATCAACAATCAGGTAGCCCTCTGGTCAATCTCTACATTTCCTCCCTTTTTTTTTTTTTTACAATGAAAATCAGTATTGAATAAATCAAAGCATAATTACACAAACAAA
>VZRW01002879.1:0-15607 GCA_013398125.1 Aegotheles bennettii
TGAGGGGAAGCTTGGGAAGATGGAGCTGTCGGGGAGAGGTCAAGGAAAAAAAGGCATCAGCAGCACAGACCCAGGAACTATTGATGGGATCTAGGGTGGTGGCAGAAGTTTCTCTGCACTTTGACTGATCCCTCAGCCCAGAGCCACATGTCACTGGACAGGCTGGAATGAAAATCCATCCCTTGCCACAGTACAGGTGCAGAGCCATGAGAACTAAAACCCTAAAACTCTCTGGTAAAAACCATAAGCTCGGATGAGTGGTGACCTGGGTGACTCTGCAGGCAAGGGAGATCCCGGGAAGCAGGAAAAGCACATACAGAGGACAGTGGTCCTTCTGCACCTGCCTTGGGAGAGGCTCCCTGGGTGACAGGAGTCCTTTGCTGCACAACAGCTTGTAACTCAGAAAGTTTTTACTTTCTGGAGGAAAGGAAAGTGGGAGAGAGAGACAAAACAAACCCCTCTCAACTGTGGAAGACTCCTGGCCTGTTCTTTAGAACAACTCAGCTGGTAAATGCTTCTTAGATGTTTAATCCCATCATTTCATCCCAAAGCATGGCTCACCACCCATGGGTTGTACTTTAGCTTCTCCTTCCCAAAGCAGTGGCACGTTAGTCACCCTTGGATTTACAGGAGTGGGAAAAGGATGGACACCTCCCCCTGACAGCTCCATCTCCCCAAGCTTTCCCTTGTGCTCATACTAAAGGAGTTACACCAGGAAACAAAACCAGCTCAAAAGCACTGGTTTATTGGTGGCTCAGTGCAAATGAGAGCTGATTTAACCACCCCCAGCTCCTTGCTTGTACAAGGAGTCAGTCATCATGGCCTCAACAGGGGCTTTTCCACCAAAAGTCCTTCCCTCTCCCTATATTCTCTTTCAGAACCTTCAGGCAGATCTGTGCGTCTGAGGTTTAACCCTGCTTCTGTTTGTTCTAGATGAGGAACAGACACACCAGAAATGGATTCAGACCTCAAGTCATGGTTGGGAAATGGCCTTTGCTCCAGCAAACCATGGGAACAGCCCAGAGACAAGTGGGAGGAACCACCAGAGGCAGTTCCAGTCAAAACCCCTGGCGTGCAGATGACCCACATGATGTGCACACAAAACTTGGTGTGCTGCAGAAATGATGCAGTTCGAGAAAGCCTTCCAGGGGCAGTCCCAAACACATGGCTGGTAACAAAGCTGAATGTCAAGAGTCCACATGTTCTTCACACGTGCTGGCGTCCGCTGGAGATGTTCACGCAAGGGTTTGCCCGGGAATTGTTCTGCTCTTCTGTGACAAGGTGTCTTATCCACCCTCACTCTTCTCTTAAGCAGACACACCCAAAAAACCCCTCAATGGTTCTGCTTCTATAATGCAGTGAGTAGAGCAAGCTCAGCTTTGAGACAGGGAAAGCTCAGAGCAGATAGGACAGATCCAAAGCAAAGGCTTCAAAGGAAAATGTTGTGGTGGGTGTTTCACCACACTGTCCAATGTCCACCCCAGGCAGGAGCTCCTTTGGTGTGCTGCAGCTCATTCCAGTCATCATCCTTGCCTGGGACTGGTTCTCGTGGTGCCTCCACCCTGGAGCATCTTCTCCCAGGGGAGGGCTGCAGAGGTTTAGACAGCTGTTTCCACTGTGTTTTCTCTGGGAGTTTTATTTTGGGGCTCTGCTACATCTTCAAAAGCCCTCTGGAAAGCAACTCTAACAGAGAGCGTGAACTTCTTGGTGAAGCTCCCAGTCAGGAGATAAATAACAGGGCTGATGCTGCTGTTGGCACAGGCGAGCAGGAGGGAGGTGTCAAAGGTGAAAACAGAAAAGTCAAACAGCCTCAGCAAGAGCCAGTAACTAAAATCAGCAGTCAAGAAGGGGAAGAAGGAGACAGCCAACAGGACCACAACACAGAGCTTCTTGGGGGGGTATTGCCATGAACAGCACAAGATCCTGGCCAGCAGGGTTAGACCAGAAAGAATCAGGGTAAGTACAGACACGAGGTAGCTCAGGACAAAGACAACAAACAGTGCAGGGCAGAAGAAGAGGGTGATGGTGAGCAGAAAGGACCAGACCCAGAGAAGGGCACACATGAGCACTGGCAAGCGCCAGGAGCGGTGGCAGGGGTGGCAGACCTGGGAGAGGACAGACAAAGATGTGGTGGCACTGAAGGCTGTCAGGAGGTAGATGCTGGTGGTGAAAGAAAAGAGGATGGTGATGTTCAACACAGTTGTCATGTCCCATGAGCCCAGCCTGTGACAAATGCTCTGCGGGCCATAAAATATCACAAGGGCAATGGCAACGGAGAGGAGGAAGGTGAAGTTGGCGACGGCCAGGCTTAGGACGTAGACGGTGATGGGGTTCCTGTGGACTCGGGAGCTGAGGAACCACAGGACGGCTCCATTCCCCACCAGCCCGCAGAGGCAGAGGAGCAGTGTGGCAGGGGCTTTGCTCGAGTGATCGGCTTCACAGTCGCTCCAGCTGTAGTCATGGTCCTCATGTCTCAGCAGCCTGTGATGCCAACTCCTGTTACACGCCATCCCACCAGACTGGCTCCAGCAAGCAGGGACAACTCTTTCCATGGCAGGGAACAATGTGTTCGTTACGAAACCTCTGCTGCTTCTCCTTCCCCCTCGCACAGCTGGAGGGACGAGATGAAACAGAGACAAGTTAGCAACTCTGCTGTCCCCCACGCTAGACTTTGCAGATCTTTGCAGCCACGTCCCAGCTTCCACTTGGAGGAGCACAGAGAGAAACAAGGGAGAGGAGGGATGGAAGAATGGATATAGGGAGATGAGTATGACACACTTGGTGTCACAGAGGTGAAGTAAAAGCTAGGGAGATGCCATCTTCCCAGCTTTGGACAAGACAGATCTGGAGGAGGGAACTACTAGGATGAAAGGATTCTCCTTGGAGATACCAAAGAGCAAAAGGGTTTGGGGATGGTTGTTATATGGAATCTAAGGTGTCTAATTTTATAGTTGACATTACTAAGCTGCTGGGTTCCTTCAGTGGGACACTCATTTCAGTATTCCCCTAGCAACTTCTTCCACAATATTTACAGGTTTTAATATCCTAGAGACCACTACTCCCCGATCAGATTTGGGGCAAACCAACCAACAGGTTCAAAACCAAAGAGGGGGGGCACTGATTAGGCTGAGGGGGGAAAATAAAGCACCCAGAAAACTCTGACCTTCTTTCCTCTCACAGCCTGGAGAACTTCCCTGGAGCAGACACGCTGCAGGCTCACATCACCTCGCGCACGCCAGCTGCCGCCCCCATCATGGGATCTTCATGAGTTTTCCAGGAATTATCACTCGGAAAGCTGGACCGAAGCCTGCCTGGGTGAGCCTGTGCAGCATCCAGCGTGGAGTCTTTCTCAGGTCCTTTCACAAACCTCTTTTCTTGCCAAGCAGGTCATGCTTTCAAGCGTTCCTGCAAACAGGGAACTATTTCATTGCATTCCACAGCATCAGGGTTCTGGTTACAATCTATTCTTGCTTTTGTACAGGAAATGACTAACAAAAAAGAGTCTCGGAAACTCGACCTATGGGAAAAGACGTCTCCACGTCAGGTTCCTCTTTCATTTCATTTTAAAGCAACCTCAATCCCAGAATATTTTCGTGTCTTTGAACTGGCTGAATTTTTCTCCTCTCCTTCCAGGGCTGTATCGTTAGAACTCTGTGCTACCAGCTTGGCGTTGCCCCAAAACTTCTGTTTCTGATTGGGATCTGGGTTTGCCACTTGTATACCACAATTTGACCGCGATACTTGACCTTCAAATGCACAGCTTCCAAGAGAGCACCAAGAAGCTCACTGAATAGTAAGATCATAGAATCATAGAGTGGTTTGGGCTGGAAGAAACCTTAAAGATCATCTAGTTCCAACCTCTTGCCATGGGACACCTCCCGCTAGATCAGGTTGCTCCAAGCCCCATCCAACCTGGACTTGAACACTTCCAGGGAGGGAGCATCTGCATCTGTGTTGTCTTCTACACTTCCTTTGTAGTCAGTCAGCAGCCTACAATGGTTTTCTCAGACAGGCCTATGTAATTTCTAGAGACCTGAAGTTAGGTGAGATGTTTCCCACCTAGACTGGCTGATGGTCAAATGCAAATAGCTCCTGTTGCATCTGGGAGCAAGGGGTGCTCCTGCTTGGGAACGGACACGTGGGGGGACCACAGGACCAAAACCACCTCCTCTCTCCCTCTCTGACCCTGCATTGGTGTCCCCGACTACAGAATCTCACATCCCCTCACCAAGCCAACCCTCTCAAGAGCAAACAGGTCATGATAAGGGAAGCATCAAGGGACACCAGCTACTGCCCAACCTACCCACGTGCTCTGCAAAAGTCACCCAGGGTTTCTCAGCTTCTGCTTTCTTGGGCAACATCCCAAGAAAACATCCCAACATCTGGCAGACAGAGCTCAACCTCCTCGAGCTATCACCTGCGAGAGCCTTCCCAGCCTCAGTTTCTGTCTCTGTTCTTGGGCCTGTCCTGGCAGTTGTCTCCATGGGCTTCTCTACCTCGTGCACAGAATTGCTGGTCACCAGCAGCACGTGCCTCTTTGCCTGTCCCCAGTTAAAGCCCTTTGGAAGGGTGAAGGTTTGGCTGCTGACTGATGCTGCCAGCTCCAACAGCCAGCCTCAGATGGGTTCTCTCCACCAGGCTGCAGTGCAGGACATCAAGCCAGAGGGAGCCAAAACCATCACTTCTGTCCCACACCATCATCTCCCCTGGTCTGGGGGCTTTTGAGGATCAAGTGCTCAGTGTTCTAGTATGAGGCACCAAGGTCCCGGAAGAGTGTGGAGACAAGAAGAGCTTGGATATCTCCATGCTGGGAAGCAGACAAGGTACAGATCAGGGTCCAGGAGTGTGGCTGTGTTAACCCTGGAGAAAAAATGATGGAGGACTTTCTGGACCACCTCATTTCAGCAGCAGTGTGAGGGCACTGTCACAAGCATCATCTTGAGAACAAGCAATGGGACCTCCTGGAGCCAGCAAAGGAAGAAACTACAATCATCAATATTCACACTTTTATTAAAATAACTTAAAAATAAGTTTGAGGTGGGAACCAGCCCTGCCCCTGGAAATCTCATCAACGTGGCCAAGTCCTAGGCCTGAGGTGCAGAGGCTGGGCTGCCCCTCTTCAGGTGTCCGTGTGCAGCCATGGTGGTTTAGGCAACAATTCCCATCACAGGGGTCTCCCCCACCTCTTGGGGATCTGCCCTATCTTCAAAGACCCTTTGAAGAGCCACTCTGACGGAACTCCTGAACCTGGACTTTCCGTAGTTCCCAACCAGAACGTAAATAACGGGATCGATGCTGCTGTTGACAGATGCCAGCAGCAGGCAGATCTCAAAGACCAAATTAATGTACACAAAGAAGTTGAGGAAGATCTGGACGCTGAGCGGGACTCCAAAGAGGAGGAAGAAGAAAACAGTGAGGAAGATGACAATGTACAGCCTCGCTGGGTGATGTTGCCAAGAGCTACGCCTAAGCTTGATGAAGAGGATCACATTGGAAAGAACCATAAAGGGAGTGAAAAAGCAGAAATTGAGAAAGCACAAGGTTCCAAGAACACTCGAGCAGTGTGTGGAGTGTTCCAGGTCACACACAAAGTACACCAGCCCGGCCAGCACACAGGCAAGGGCCCACAGCAGGCTGCACACAATGGCTGACAGGAGCTTGGGGCGGTGGCATCGGCACCAGAAGGGCCAGAGGACACCCACACACCTCTCCACGCTGATGGCCGTGAGGAGGTAGAGGTTGGTGCTGTACATGAGAAGAACCATGGAGTGAAACAGCGGCAACACCTGCAAAATCTCTGGCTGGAAGCAGCTGAGCATGGGCACGTGGTAGATCACCAGAAATGCTGATGTGCAGAGGAGAAAGCAGGTGTCAGCCACGGCCAGGTTCAGGAGGTAGGCAGTGAAGGGGTTCCTCTGGATGCGGAAGCTGAGGAGCCAGAGGATGGTCCCGTTCCCCACCAGCCCACAGAGGCAGATGAGCAGCGTGATGCTACCGATGGCAATTTCGGGGATGCGTTCTGCAAAGCACCTGGTGGCATTGTGTCCATCCCCATGGCCCATGCTCTCCATGGGCGCTGGGGACACTGTACCCCAGGCACAGATTGTGTTGTTGGGATCTTGATCCATCTGTTGTGCTCTGCTGGGGAAAAGCAAGAGATGATGGCAAAATTAGTGACTATGAGGTCCCCAGGACTGTGAGTGTCCCCTGGTCACTCAGTCTTCCCCCCTCCTCCACAAGATACAACATCTGCAACCCAGAGAACAGAAGAACTGAGGAGAAGAGAGGAAAGAGGAGGAGAAGGAGAAGGAGAAGGAGAAGGAGAAGGAGAAGGAGAAGGAGAAGGAGAAGGAGAAGGAGAAGGAGAAGGAGAAGGAGAGGAAGGAAAAGTTTGGGCCCAAGATGTCAGGAGACAGAGACCTGGAAGAGAAGTGAAGGGGGAAAGAAAAAGGGTGCAGAGCCATTTGTCCTATAGGGACTAACAAGGGCTGGGGAGGTGAATGGGAAGAATGGGAAGACCGAGGAAGAGCAGAGCTGCCCCAGCGACAGGAGCAGAGGTGAGCCCCATGCCCCACTCACCAGGCACAGGGGGTTCAGTGAGGGCAGAGTCCTTGCTCAGCCTTGGTATCCCACAGCTGCAAAGTCCAGTCCTCTCGGTCAGACTTGCACATGAAATTTCACAAAGCTGCCACACCAAAACCCTCCCAGCTGAGATCCGGCCACCAGGAACAAGGTGACTCCATGATGAGGTTCCTCTTATGGTCCGTGTTCAGGCTCTGGCACCCTTTCTCTTCCTCAGCTCAAGGTCAAGTGGGACCTGGGACCACGATCCCGGGTTTCTGCTGGGGAGTGGGTGGCTTCCAGGGCTTGATCATCACTTTTGAGAGCAGCGGAAGCCACTGACCCAAGAGTCACCCTCATGGGACAGGCGTTGCAGACCAATCTGTTGGTTGCTTCAAAGGCTTCCTGTTTGCAAACCTAGCGCCGTGCTGAACGTGAAACAATCATCTTCCTTCTTGTTTGCTTCTGCTCTTCTGTGCCCGGCTGCAACATCTCTGAGATGTGTCACAGCTGCCAGCTGTGTGAATGTCCACTCTTTGCTGTCACACAGAAGCCACCAGCTCTCCATTAATGAAATCATAGAGTCATAGAATGGTTTAGGTTGGAAGGGACCTTAAAGATCATCCAGTTCCACCCCCCCTGCCATGGGCAGGGACACCTCCCACCACACCAGGGTGCTCCAAGCCCCAGCCAACCTGGCCTTCAACATTTCCATCACCCACAACTTCTCAGGGCAACCTCTGCCAGGGTCTCACCACCTTCATCTCCTCCTCACACCCAATCTCAAGCTCCCCTCTGGCAGTTGGAACCTGTTCCCCCTCGTCCCATCACTCCCTGCCCTTGTCACCAGTCCCTCTCCAGCTTTCCTGGAGCTCCTCCAGGTACTGAAAGGTGCTCTAAGGTCTCCCTGGAGCCCCTTCAGGCACTGGAAGGTGCTCTAAGGTCTTCCCACAGCCTTCTCTTCTCCAGGCTGAACAATCCCAACTCTCTCAGCCTGTCTTCAGTGATGATTGATCTGGAGCCCACTTGACTGTCCACTGCTCAGAAGACTTGAGCTGGGCACCTCCATCACCCCGTGCCGCGAGGATGGCGGAAGGGAAGTGGGACGGGGTGACACAGCCAGTTGTCACCTCCCGAGGGTGACACAGACCGCAGGATGGGTGGGTGGCTGCTCAGTGCCCTCACATCTCACCCCTGTGGAGGTTGCAGGATATGGCATCTCCAAAGCCCACCAGTCACCAACTGGTTTGGAGAGCAGCTCCAGCTCTCTGGCTGCGTTTCCTGGTTGTTTGTAAATAATATTAAACATTTGTTGAGTGTTAAATGATGTTAACTTGACAAATAAATAACAAATGGTAAATATTAAATATTACCAATAGTGAATAGTAAGTCATAAGCTGTAGATGATAAATAATAAACCACGGCTGGTAGTAAATTAATAGTAAATTAGTGACTAAGTAATAAATAATTAATAATTAATAATAAGTAACAAATAAATATAAATAACAAATACATACAAATAATATATAAATTAAGCTATAAATAATTAATAATAAATTATAGTTAAATTCCAGCTGGGGTGTGCAAGAGGCCAGGGGACGTGGTTCCTAATGGCAGCTCCTGTCCAGGGGGTCCTGGCATCCCTGGGGACACCCAGCATAGTGACAACAATTCTTAATAGTGTCACTTAATTAGTGACCTCTAATTCTTAATAAATCCCACTGATGTGGTGCCAGCCACACTGTGGACAAAGGTGACCAGTTCCCTCGTTGTCCCTAAAGGCACCTTTTGGCATCATTTTAAATGCTTGAGTTTCTTCTCTCGATGGTAAAAACAGGGAGAAAGGGGCAATATTAAGAAACAAACTCACACGTTTTAATTAAACCTGGAGTTTTGCCTGCTTCAAAGTCGCAGAGTGACCCCCATGGGTCACAAGTGATGGGGTCTTCCTTCCTTCCCAGGGCCACCATGGAGGACTTGGTCACTTTCTCCCTGAACACTGTGAGTTGCTTTGTATCCCATTTTAGGTCACGATGATCCCAAGGAACACAAAAAAAACCCAAAACACAAAAACCAGCAGGAAGTGGAGTTGGAGAAGGTTTTTTACCATCTCTGCCATATCCAGGGCCAGATGGACAAAGCGCCAAACCACAGGAACATATGTGTGAGCTGAACTCAATTCCTTGGCGTTCCTCTGCCTGTAGCTCCCGCTGGGGAGGGCTCGAGTGGAGGGACTCATTTCCCAGCAGAAACATCATCTTCCAACCCACCCAGCAATCAAAGGGAACCTGTGGAGTTATAATAAATTAGAATAAATTCATAAACAGTCCTAAGAGGGTGTATCAGCGATAGCAAAGGGTGATCCCTTCACCCAGGGTTGGTTAAATAGCCTAAAGAGAATTAATCTTAGTGATGACCTTCCAAGAGTCCCAGTGAATAATGACCAAGGTTGCAGTAATTGTTGCTACCATCTCCAGCTCTCATGTCTTCACCCCAAATGTCCTTCCAACCACAAGTCCTTTGAGTCGGCTTGCTCCAAATTCCCCCTTGGCATGCTCCCAACTTCTGCTCTGGCCATGGAGGAGCAGACAGGGTATCCCGGCACAGCATCCTTTGGGAAGCAACACCTTGTTGTTCCCAAAAGCTCCTGTTCAGTCAGGTTTCCGTGGGCTGGAGGGAAAGTATGACCCTCTACTTTCTTAATCCATGTGGCTCCAGGGTGAGCTTCACCATCCATCCTCCTCCTACTCCTCCTGGGAAGGCACTGGAGCCGTGCCCAGCTCCTGGTGAGACCCATCACAGCATCCATAGCCACCAACAACATCCCAACACTTCCCACACTGTTTTTAATCCTCACTGAAGCTTATCCAAATACAATCCTGCTTTGGTTTTGGCTTTCCCCAAGGTATGAATCTTGCCAGGGTGAACCCTCTGCCCCGAGGAACCCCCGGCGCTGGGCAGTAATTCATGGATTCATGGAAGCAGCTGGGAAGATGTGAGCTGTGCCAGCACTTGGAGGCTGAGAAAACCTTGGTGTGTGCTCCCAAAGTCCATTTGCAGGGATGGAGCACAAACAGGTTTCAGCAAAAGGCTGAAAATCTTCCCGTGCGACCAAGGGGTGATGCTGCCTGCTTAAGGTCTGCTTTTTTAGGATAAAAACAGACATCTGGAGAAAAACTCTATGTCAGCAGCAAAATCTTACTGGTCAGTGTTAACGAGCCATCTCTGTCCCTGCAAGCACCGATGTCTGTGCTTGGATGGGAGGAGGTGCCTGTTGGTATGAGAGTGATAAGGATGACTCCTCCCTGGAGTTCTTTTACCAGTGCTTTGCACTCATAGCACAGCCTGGATGGAAAAGGACCAGCTCAGATCCTGAAGCATTCACATGGGGAGAGAAGAAAAATCCAAAAATATTAAGCCACAAGAGAAGGGAGCTCAGAGGGTGGAATATTGGAAGTTAAGAAGTGCTTGAATTGCACAGAATGAGAGGATTTGTTGTTTTAGGTAAAGGATTGTTCCCTGCCATGGGTTACAATATTCGGATTGAATCTCGCTGTCTTTAGCAAAAGGCTGGTGCAGCTACGTGCCCTTGCCCACTCAGCTGTCTTCACAAGAAGTTTACAACAAGGTGAACTCCCCTTCCTGGAAGAAATGGCCACGAGGGCAATGCAGAGCCGGGCGACCTCTCACCGGAGCTGACCCTGCTTCAGATGAATCATCCCTCGCATCGCCAGCGGCGGCGGCGCGGTGAGTGGGGCTGATACAAGAGGTTAAAGAGTTCAAGATACAATCACTTTCTTCTTTTCCTTACAACAAAAGAAAAACAAGAATCCCCTCAAAATAAATATGTGGTGATGCACAGGAACGCTGCTCTATGCAAGACTTGGGGAGATTTTGGGGTTTTGAAGTTAATTTGTCTTTTATTAGAATCTTGTCTATTATAATCTTGTTAATCTTGTCTTTTATTATAAAGAAAAAACTCTACAAAGAATCCTGGCACATCAAAGATTCAAACTAACTGGATTTCCACTCAGGCAAAAAAAAAACCCCAAAAGACAGAAAACAGCTTCAGGTCACCCCCAGACTCAAAATCTCCATCTGCTTCCCTGAACCTCATCAGGGAAAAGGAGGTTGTTTCTTTCCGGGCTGCCTGGAAAAGACAGTGATGTTTCCAGGTGTAGCTGGGAATTCCCGGTTCTCCAGACAGTTGGGATATATTTCTGTCTCCCAACTGGAGGGAGGTGGATGGGAGCAGTTCTGGGCTGAGGACAGCTCGGTGGCAACCAGCCTAGGGTCAGCGAGGCGGTGCTTGAAGAGCTGCAGCACAACGCGGAATGACTCAGAATGCTGGGTTTAGCCTTGAAACCAGAGCAAACAAACAAACAAAACCCACACCCAGAAATGAGCCTTGAAGTCCGTTCGGGAACAAATATGTGACTTCGAACAAATCAGATGGATGAGCACAGAATAATTTGGTGAGACAGCTGGAGTGGTTCATCTCGGGATGCTTCAGATACCTAAGGAATGAGTGGGAGGTTTCATTTAGAAACTGCGGATGCTGGGTGCTCCAGACACTGTCCTGCTCCCACAATGTCCCCATCCATCCCACCCCGAGTCCAAAACCCAGGAACGATGCTCTTTCCCCTTCTGACTCCACAAGCTGGAAAGCAACCTCAGCAAAGGTCAATGGGATTGGATGCAGGGACCATGGTGGTTTTTTCCTGCCTTGGGGAATCATAGAATCATAGAATATTTATGGTTGGAAGGGACCTCCAGGGTCATCAAGTCCAACCTTTATCCCATCATATTCCTAACCATTAGACCATTAGACCATGGCCTCAAGTGCCTCATCAACCCATTTTTTGAATCATTATGGTTGGAAGGGACCTCCAGGGTCATCAAGTCCAACCTTTATCCCATCATATTCCTAACCATTAGACCATTAGACCATGGGAAGCTGGGATGGGTTTAGCTTAGGGATGCAGGAGGAGAAGGGAGTGGGGAGAATCCCGCAGGTGTCACCAGCATCCTCAGCTCAGCGATGGGCTCAGCTTCATCTGGCTTCTCGTATGAAATAGGGGTGATAGGGTCTGTTTTGGTGACACAGCCCCCACGGGGGGGCATGGAGATGAAGTGACCTTGATCCAAAACCCTTGCAAACATCTCTGCCCTCACCCGAAGGGTTGGAGCTGGAATCATTAATGGGATAAATCCAGCATCTTTGGGGGTCAGTTCTAAGCATTCCCAGGATGGTTTAGAGCAGCCAAAGGCTACTGCAGCAAAGAATCAGGTAGTCACCCAGGGGGAGAAGCCAAAATTCCTTTCCAGTTGCCAGGGTATGTTGGCGTGGGAAAAACAGGGCGTGTAGATCGCTCTGGAGAAGCTCTTCCACAGCTGAGGCAATGGTACCAGCCTGCCAAGGTCATTATAATCATCATGGCAAGGATATTAATTGTGCAAAACATACTGGTCATGGCATTAAGCCCTTTCCAAGCCTCATGGTGGCTGCAAGGAGCTCAGGGTCCCCATGGACCAGCCCTGAGCAGCTGAGAGCCATGGGAAGGTTGAACAACACCCAGGTCGAGTTCAGGAGCTGCAGCCTGGAGTGTGTGGGCTACCAAAGGGGTGGGATCATGTAAAGAACAGCCAGGAGTGTTAGTAATAATTAATATGGGCTATAGGAGCTAGGATCATAGAATCATCAAATTGTTTTGGTTGGAAAAGACCTTTAAGATCACCAAATCCAACCCTTAACCCAGCGCTGCCAAGGCCACCACTGACCCATGTCCCTCAGCACCACATCTACACAGCTTTGAGATCCCACCAGGGATGGGGACTGCACCACTGCCCTGGGCAGCCTGGGCCAGGGCCTGACAGCCCTCTTCAATGAAGAAATTGTTCCTAATATCTGATCTAAACCTCCCCTGGCACAACTTGAGGCCATTTCCTCTTCTCCTATCACTTCTTACACGGGAGAAGACACCAACACCCACCTTGTTGTCACCTGTCTGAAAACAACTGTTTGTTGGCCTTCAACTGGGCTGTCAAAGCCCTTGTTGGACTGATGAGAAATGCTCCTTCTTGGCTCTGTTTTGTGCTCTTCACAGATATGGATCACTTCTGACGAGCACCCAGTTGCCCCACCAGCACCACCAGCACCACCCTCTGCTGCTGGAGGGGTGAAGCTGAGTTCCAGGGAGAAACGAGGAATGGTAGAAACCTGCCAGGAGATGGAAGGAGGTCAGGGAGCTGGTTGTTATCCAGGGAGGGGTGTTTCTAATCAGAGGAAAGAAGGAGCCATCCACAAATTTCTGCTCTCAAGAGCTTCTGGCAAAAGTCACTTCCTTTGTGGGAAGCAAACAAGAAACAAGGAAATGAAGCTCTGACACAGCTGCAGTTACAAAACCAGCCCCGACTCCTCCGCGACCCCACTGCATCTGGGGGATCCACAGGCACTGCCAGGGGACACACCAAGGACAGGAGAGGAGACAGCGAGACGGGAGCAGGGACCTCCTGGTGATCCGGGGCACTTTCTTCTTCAAACAGCTGCCCTGGGAGGATCTGCTCCAGGATACGGATCCAAAGGGAGTGTGAGATGCCAAGACACCGACGTTGATCGGCCCAAGCCCTGCTGGAAGGACAGCCCAAGCCCTGCTGGAAGGACAGCCCTCGCCTGCTGCTTCTCCAAAACTAACAGTTAAGTGCAATGTTCTCCTTCATCCCAACCCCTCCTTCCTCTCCTCCATCATCCACCACCAGCAGCTACGTTCCTCCCATGCTCTCCTGGTGACCAGCAGCTTTCTCCCCAGGTCCTCTCCCCACTGCCCTGCATTTGCCTTCTGCAGCTCCTGGTGAACCTGCACCTTCCTCCCATTCCTCTCTTTCTCCCACCCCACAAAGTCCACCAGACCTCCCCGACACGTCCCACTTGCTCTCCATTGATGGTAGATGTCCTCCACTGATGATAGATGCCCTCCACTGATGGTAGACACCCTTCACTGATGCTGGATGCCCTCTACTGATAGTAGATGCCCTCCACTGATGATAGATGCCCTTCACTGATGGTAGATGCCCTCCACTGATGGTAAACACCCCTCACTGATGCCTTTCTGACACAAGGAGCTAGCAAGGGGTCACAAAGCTCAGCCCCAGCTTGTCCAAGCCACTAACTCCCTGTCCATTCTGACCACAGCCATCCCACCACCTGGCCAGTGTTCATCCATGGAGGTGAACCGCATGGCCCCAACTCCTGCACCACCCACTCCGACCACTGATGGATACGACTCATGTGAGATAGAGGTCACTGACTTGGCCATAGACTCTGTCACCTTGCTCATCGGCCTCTGCGGGCTCGTGGGGAATGGGGCCGTCCTCTGGCTCCTCTGCTGCCGCATGCGCAGGAATCCCATCACCGTCTACGTCTTCGACATGACTGCTGTCAACTTCACCTTCCTCCTCTTCATGCTCACCTCATCCCTGCTCTACATCATGGAGAACATCTGTTCCAATGTTGTGTACCTGAGGTACCTGAGGCCGCTTTTCCTGCTCTCACTCTTCTTCTACAACATGGGCTTGTACCTCCTGACGGCCATCAGCATCGAGAGGTGTGTGTCCGTCCTCTTCCCACTCTGGTACCGCTGCCACCGCCCCCAGTACCTGTCAGCCGTGGTGCGTGCCCTGCTCTGGGTCCTCTCTGTCGCTGTCATTGCTGCAGTGACTTCTCTGTGCCTGTCCCACGGGCACGAGCACTGTCGGGTGTCTCTCATCTCCATGTACGCCCTCAACTTCCTCATCTTTGCCCCCGCCATGGTCATTTCCAACACCATCCTCTTCACTAAGGTCCAGTGTGGCTCCCAGCAGCGACCCAGTGGGCTTGACATCGTAATCTTCATCTCCGTCCTCTTCTTCCTCCTCTTGGCTCTTCCCCTCAGCATCTGGAGCTTCCTGCTGCAGTTTGGCTACCATGTTCTGTCCACCCAGGTGGTTATCCTGCTCGCCTGCATCAACAGCAGCATCAACCCCTTCACCTACTTCTTGGTGGGGAGCTGTCGGAGGCACCACTCCCTGGTGTCCCTCCAGGTCGCCTTCTGGAGGGTCTTTGAGGAGCCGAAAGCCAACACAGCCTGCAGCAATGACACCACGATGGACACCCTGGCCCCAGCCTGTTGAAACCTTCACCCGTGGGACAGCAGCTGAGGGTTCCCTGAGTCACCAGATCAATAAATATCTGCTGGCACACACACCCCCCCGGGTGTCATTCTGTCCCCTGCAGAAGAGGACAGCAAGGGCACGGTCAGGGGTGAGGTGGGGGGATGTTCTGTTGGAGCACAGCTTTCCTCCTCCCTGCCTCAGCTCTCAGGGCACCATTCCCCCAAGGATAAGGTGCCCCAGAGGACCACGTTCCCCTAAATCTC
Source organism: Aegotheles bennettii (assembly GCA_013398125.1). Taxonomy (NCBI): domain Eukaryota; kingdom Metazoa; phylum Chordata; class Aves; order Caprimulgiformes; family Aegothelidae; genus Aegotheles; species Aegotheles bennettii. Next base: position 14,976 of record VZRW01002879.1, read on the forward strand.
CTGTTTTTCAGGATGAGTGTTGCCTTTGGGAATCTCTGCCTTGTGTACAGAGTGGGGGTAAAACCCATCCGATGTGCTAAGCCCCCTCCTCATCCCATGTCCCACGTCCCCGAGCTCCCCAGCTTTGGCAGGCTGGAGCATCGCTCCTTCATCCTGCCGGGATGGTGCAGCAGCAAGGGGAGAGGGAATCCATGGTCCCCGACCTAGCCACCACCCTCCAGGAGCAGGGTGCCCCATCTGTTGGCCACCATGGGCTCCATGAGGTGTCCCTTGCCTCCCCATGGCTTTGCCAAGGTCTCAGCGGTCACAAAGCCTCTCCTCATGGCGGTGGGGAGGTGGTACTGGAGCTGGCAGAGGTGTGTGGGATGGCTCCAGACCAAACCCCATCACACCAGGCCTCAGTTTCCCCCAGTGCCATCACAGAGGCAGGGGGAAGGGACAGTGCCCATCCTTGGGATCACACTGAGCTGCTCGATGCAGCCTCCTCCCGCACTGCCCCAGGGTCACGTCTGATGCTGCTGCTCCTGTCTTGATGAGTGTGGATCCCCACCACCTCCCACACCCTCAGCCAACCCCCACCGTGCCCCACACCCTCCCATCAACCCCACCACATCCCACATCTTCCCACCAGT
>VZRW01002880.1:9279-20818 GCA_013398125.1 Aegotheles bennettii
GTGTGGGGACAGGAGCGGCCCCGGGGCTGGGGGCCTCTGCCCGGCCCGTGCTCAGCAGGGGCCGTGCTCGCTGCTGGCTCAGGGCTGTCACTGTCTCCGTGCTCCCTGTGTCCCGTGTGCCGTTCCCAAGCCGTGTGAGCAGGAGGAGGCTTTGCTGCTGCTCGTGGGGTTCTCTGGAGAAACCTGCCTCTGGCTGCAGAGTCCCGAGAGGGGCCGGGGCAGAGCTGCCCTGTTCCTCATCAGGTCATTTGTCTCTCTCTGCAGGCTGCACAACCCAAGTCAAGTTTACAAGGTAGGCACATCCGTGTGCTGCCCCTCCCGGTGTCCCTGGGCGCTGGGAACGCGTGGGACAGAGGAGGGGGCAACCAGGGTCACTCCTGGCTACTGAAACGTCTCACTGTCCTCGTCTGAAAGGTGCAGCTCAGTGCATCGTGTCATCCCTGACCAGAGGTGTTCACCTGCCTCTCGCGTCAAGTGGATTGGCTCATTTGGGTCCTATCTGCCTTTCCTGTGGGCTTTCCCAAATCTGGGGGAGAACGTAGCATTTATCTCTGTTCTTCCCCTCACCTTCTCCCTGACTGCTTGTCCAGAGGCCTCCTGCAGCCCCTGGCACTGACACAGTGCTGCTGGGGTTGCCCAGGGGCTCTGAGGTGCTGCACAACGAGAGGTCACAGCCCAAGTGCTGCCTGTGGCTGGGGACTCCCTGAGCAGAACACAGCTGGCTCACTGGGTGAGGGTGTCCCAGTGGAGCCAGATCATTTATCCAAGACCCCTGGGTCTGGTGGTGACAGCTCTGGACTGGCGGGGAAGGCCTTACGCTGAAGATGTTGGAGACCAAGCCTTTATTCTTGGGGGATCTCAAATGAGCAGAACATACTGAAATTGGGAGCTTTTCTACACCTGGGTGACCTCACCTACCTCAGCACCTTCTGTTTGTCTCATTCCAGGCTCTCTTGATGATGTGCTTGGTGACCTCCTGGGATATGACGGTAAAATGAACATCTTTGCGTCGGAGAGTGCAGCGTCCTCGTGCTCTTCCTCTCCTCCTGGGCTCAGGAGGTGCTGGTGCAGCAGCCGTTGGTCCCCAGAGGGCTCCAGTTGTGAGGGGGGTGAAGCAGGGAGCAGAGTGGAGAGCATGGTTTCCCAGAGTCAGAGGCCACTGAATAGGTTGAACATCGGCTTGGGGGGGGCAAAGTGAAGTTCATCTCTGATTGAAAGCCTTTGTGGCTCCTGGGGAAACAGCAAATCCCCCTTTGGAATGCCTAGGCCAGGAATATGCCTGTACCCATCATCCCAACCTCTCCCTGTGTTGTTTCCAGATGAAACCCCTGTTAGATCTGCCAGAGCTTCCCAGCCAGCCGGGAGCAGTGGTGGGAGAGCGCAGGGCACCAGCTTGCAGGGCAGCAAAAGGTGAGTGCCTTTCGGACACAGCCTCTCCCACATGGAGATCTCTGTGCTCACCATGTCCTTCTTGGCACCTTTGCCAAGCCCACGTGTGGTGGTGCTAACCCCTCAGGTCCTGTCTACCAGATGATTTCTTCAGCAAACTGCCTGCAGAGGACATCGAAGCTGCAGAGGTGAGCCCAGACTTGGGGAGAGAGCCCGAGTGTCAGGCTTGTCCCTGGTGTCCCCCCACCTAAGTCAGCAGTAGGGCATGGGGGTGAACCGTGAAGTCTGGCTGAAGAGGTGAACCCTCTCTGGCATTGCTGTGGGGTGGGGAAGGTGGTACAGGGGGGTGGGTGGGAGAAGGGCTTCCAGGTGCCCTGGGTGAGATGGAGCAAAGCTGGGGGACACGTTGTGCTGCAGCCCAGCCTTCCTGGGAGCACTCTAGGTGAAGTGTGGTGGGAAGGACCCTCACCCAAAGCAATGGCCTGGGTGTTCCTGATGCTCCCAGAGGCAGCAGGACCTCAGCAAAGGAATCAAGGCACACAGAGGGGTTCCAGTGAGGGGGATGCCAGGAGCAGTTGGGTTTGTATTCTTCCATCCCACAAAACAAGGAACACCAGGGGCTGGAGTGGGGTAGCAAGGGGTGGGAAGTTCCCGGAGTCTGCTTGTCTCTGATCTCTGCTCTCCCTGGCATGTAGGGGTCCAGTGGCTCTGATGCAGACCCACAGGCTCTGCTGCAGACCCTCAAGGTAAGTGCACAAACATCCTCCACTCCAGCCCCACGTGCACCACAGTCGTGGCCTCCAGCACCAGCCTCCGAAGGGAGAGGCGGCGCTGAAGCAGTCGCAGCGCTCACCCTGCTCTCGTCCTCATCCTCTTGCTTCCCAGGAGATGGATGACATGGAAGCTGATCTCCTGGGAATACCAAAACCCAGTTCTGGGCCAGGGAAGACAACTGTGAAAGGTCCTGGGAAATGTAGCTCCTTGGGAGGAGCCAAGAAAACCACAGGGAAGCTGCTGGCTCTCAGGAGAGGTGAGAAGGAGACTGCTCTGCTTTCCCTACCCTGGTTCCGAAGGAGCAGGGGGCATTTTCCTTTGGGAACAAAAAGTGCATTTGTTCCCTGAAATCCTTTTCCTGGTCCTTTTTGGGGCTGTCCCAGACAGAGCGTTACTCTGGCCATGTGTCCTCCCTTGGGAGATCCCTGGCCCAGCCCCTGGTCATGGGGTGGTGACATTGGCAGCCACAGCAGTCACGTTGCTGCCTCCCACCAAACACCACTTGGCCATTCCCTGCTGCAGGTCAGAGACCAGGGATGTGCCTGGTCCGTGTGGGAGGAGATCCAGAGGGGTTGTGTTTCAGACATGCCCATCCCCAAACTGCCCTGCTCCCCTGCAGGCCCTTTTCTCCTTCTCTGCTTTCAAGGAGACCCCTCCTGAGAGATCCCCACCCCACAGGGCTGCGGGGGCTGTGTGTCACAATATGTGCTTCTGGGGGGTGCCACCAGAAAAGTGACCTTCAGCCGGGTGGGAGAGGGGCATCTCTGCAGAACCTTGTCTGTGAGAGCTGTGGCCCCTCTAGGAGAGTCTGTGCCTGCGATGGAGAAGAAGCTGCTCTCATCCCCCCCTGCTCCCCAGCAGCACAAGAAGTTCAGCTTTGCAGGTCAGATGTTGCTTCACGTCAGCATGCAGATGGTGGGGGCAGCTGAGGGCTCTGCCCGGGCTCTTTGCCTGAACCTTGTGCTTCTGTCAACCGAAGGCTGGGCTGGTTGGTGAGGTGCAGAGTCCTTCACCCCTATGGTGGTGGTGCAGATCTGATCCTTCAGAGCTGACCAAAGGAAAAACAAATGGCATCTCTGTTTTGAGGCCCTGCCCAGGACAGGGCTGGGAGGTGATTCCTGAGGGCATTTTCATGTGTGCTTTGGTTTTCAGCATCTCTGTTTTGAGGCCCTGCCCAGGACAGGGCTGGGAGGTGATTCCTGAGGGCATTTTCATGTGTGCTTTGGTTTTCAGTGACTGTAACCCTTAGGAGCCCTTGTGTCAGGGGGATTCTGTCCAACTTCCAGACAGATTTCCTGGCACAGCTGAGATCTGGTGGTCAAAGCCTGCACTTTAACCAAGATCAGCATCTGTTACAATCATTGCTGGGCTTTAGGTGGGCTTTCTGCTCCCCTTCTTCTCTGCCTAAACAGTGTTCAAGCATTAAGGCATCCACATTTCGAGTTATTTGCTTTTAGAAGCAAGAAAATGTGGAAAAACTGAACAGAAATTTAACTCTTGAGTGTTTGAAGTTCAGGGAGACTGAAGGGTACCCCAGCTTCCTGCAGAACCTGCACTCATGGCTTTGGGCAGACGTGGTTTCCTGCCTCCGTGGTGGGGAACAGTGTGTGGCTTAGTGCAGAACTGTTCCTCTAAATAATGTTGGTTTTGTTTGGGTTTGTTATTATTCCTCTTTCCTGCCCCTACGGGATAATTCCCAGATCTAGATGATCCTTTGGCGGGGCTGTTATCTGATGAGGAGAAGGATGCTCCCAAGAAGCCGGCTCCAACGGGCGCTAAAAGCAGCTCTGAGAAAAAGCCAGAGCAGAGCCCAGAGAGAGGTGAGCAGGTTTGGATGCATCATCCGTGCATGAAATGAATCAGCAGCCTGGGTTCCTTTGTGTGAGGCCCAAACTGGTGAGATGGAACCACCCAGTCCCACCTCTCACTGACCAGTGTGGTCACTGGGGGAGCAGCTTGGTGAAGGTGTTGACTGTGCCACAGCACCCCCAGCGCTGGGTATTTCCAGCATGCCACAGGTTACAGAGCTGTGACCTTCCCTTTCTGGGCACGGGGGCTCAGCGCTCATCTCTGATCTCCCCCAGCCCATTCTGCACGTTGCCAAATTGAACAAGTTTCCTGGCTCAGGATTTGGGTGGCTGAGAGCGTCACTGGTCCATGCCAGACCACAGCTGGGGCACCTCTGGTGGGATTCACTTGCTATGAGAGTGAAAAGAGTTATTTTTAAATGACTTTGTAAAGGGTCTTGAGAGAGAAGAGCAGGCAGGGCTGCTTTGATCTCTCGTTTAAAACAATAAATCAAACCTCCTACCATGTGTGATCCCATCCACAGAGCCACCCCCACCCCAGACCCCCCTGCACACTGCAGCCGCGGGCCGGAGGAGGGAGGAGCTCACATTTGAAGATGATGGTGGTGACCTGATGGATGCACTGGGGTTTGGCGATGGCCCAAAGGGAGATGAGAAGAAGGGAAAGGCGGCAGAAAAGTACGGGCAATGATGAGGCAGTGGGAGTAAAGCAGAGGATGGCTTGTGCGTTGAGATGGTGCCTCCATGCTGGGTGGGGAATGCTGGAGCTTCTGCCTGTGGGTCCCAGAAAGGGGCAAGAGTGGCCTCATTCCACAGAGAAGAACCAGAGCACCCTGGCAAGGCTGTGTGGCGAGGAACAGTCCTGCTTCTCTGAGAAACCCATCTGCTGCTCTGTCCCCAACAGAGAGGAGCTCCAGCCAGCCCGCTCCAAGCTGGACGAGTTACTGGGACGAGGCTCCGTGGCCAAAATCCTGGAAGCGCCAGGCCTGGGAGAGCGCAGGGAGTTCAGACTGGATAAGAAGTACCAAAAGCAGCCAGGTGAGCAGGGGCAGGGTCACTGGGAGGGTCCGCAGAGGTGACAGCATTGGCTTGGGAGAGCGAGGTGGGCTCCTGATGCCCTTGCAGGGGAAATGCCCTCTCTGTGGTGGTGAGCAGGGTTGCTGATGGGCGCTTGGCCAGCGCAGGGGGGAAGGTGGCAAATGCAGAAGTGGGGTTCTCTGCCCTCGAGGCAGCCTGGGAGCATTTGGTAGCCATGGCTCAAGTTGCTTTCAGACGTGGACTGATGCCCAACAGAGATGCTATTCCCAGCCACCCTGAGGAGGCACATGGCTCACGGGTTTCCAGGGAAGATGTTTCCAGATGTGTTTTCCCAGAGGCAGGAATCCCAGTGGGAATTGCAGGGGAGGAGAAGGAGGGCTGGTGGCATTGCAGCCCGCTGGTCCTCTGGGTGCTGACTCAAGGTTGCTTGTCTGAACAGAGAAGGAAGAGGGTTGGAATGAGGAGGATTTTGTCTTTGGAGCATACCAGCCCACAGTGGCCTCCAGGCCCGAGGGCCGGTCGTCGAGGAGGCAGTCGGTGAGGTATGGTGCTCTGTGTGTGTCTGTAGCTCCAGCCATTGGCCACGCTGCCCCTCTGGTGGAGTAGGCAGGGTCCCTGGGGTCCCCTGGCGGGCAGAGTCCCTGGGGTCCCCTCGCAGGCAGGTGTGTGACTGCTTCTCCTTGCAGAAGGTTTTCAGCTGAGAACAGCAGCAAACCGGAGCCCCACTCCAAACCTCCTCCTTCAGCCAGCCAGAGCCCTGTGCACGGCAGCAGAGCTGGAGGCAGCTGGCTGGGCTTGAAAGATGAAGGTTGTGTGGATTCGGAGCTGCCGTCCCCAGCGAAGGCCACCCCCAGCCCTGCCGCAGCCCGGCGGCCTGGTCCCACCAGCCAGCTCCGAGCCGCAGAGGAGGCAGCGACTGAACCCAGCGCACTGGAGGAGGAGGAGGAGAACTGGCTGAGCGCTGCCTTGTCTCGCAGGAAAGCCCAGGCACAGGCAAAGGCCCAGGAGAGAAGTGCCAAGCCCTCGGAGGGCCCAGGCGAGGGGCCAGGTCCCCGCTCTCCTGGCAGGTAAAGGCAGGTTGATGGCCGCAGCGCTCCCATCTGCTCCACGTGCAGCTGCTTCCAGCAGGACCTTTCAGAAACCCTCGGCTCAGATTTAAGAAGTTAATTTTAAGCTCTCTTGTCTCAGATTGGGGTAGTTAGATGGGGGCTGTCTCCCACTGATCCAACCCATGATCCCATCACACCTCTGGACTCTCCTTCAATTGTGGCCAAGGCTGCATACAGTGCCTCAGGTCCCGCAGGCCTGTCCTGCATCAGCACACCCCACTGCTCCCCCTCTGCTCCTTGTTCCTGCCTTCATTCCCCTTCATTCCTCCTAGTTCAAGACGAGCCACCTCCTCTGGTTGGGCTTACACGGCCCAGGTTGAGACTGGTGCCGTTGGAGTGGGACTCAGTGAGTTGCAGACCAGCAGCACGTGGTGGGCAGGGGTGCGTGAGCTGGGGCTGCTGCTGCCCGGGGGCAGGGGAGGATGCAGCAAGGAGCAACACCACTGATGGAGGCTTTGAGGCTTTGCTCCTTCGGCAGCCAAAAGGCTGAATCCTGCCACAGCTGGAGGCAGGAGCTGGTGCTGGAGGAGAGGCTCTCTCAGCTCTCCCACACAGGGTGCTTTCTGCTTGCAGCCCACCAGCTGCTGCCACGGGAGCACCAGAGCAGGACAAGGCAGTGAGTGCAGACGGCTCCAGGTAAGGCCCCTTCGTCCTCCAGACATCCCCCACAGGAGAGATGTCCTGCCCAAAGTGGCTGTGTGTGTGGGATGGGGGAACGGGGAGGGCTGGTGGCCAGTGGTGAGCACTTTAGGACCTGTGGTATTGGGAGGGAAGATGGCTTTGAAAGATCATCGGGCTCTTGCCTGTTTGATCACAGTGGGACAGCCAAGTTCTAAACTTAAATGCTGAATGGGATAATGCCCGTGCCCCTCTCCCTGAGCACCCCTCAGACACCCTGTGCATTGCTCCTGTCTCTGTGCCCACGCAGGCAGTCGGTCCCCTGGCTCAGCACGGCGAGACGAGCCCCAGCTCCCCTGCCGGTGGCTGCGAGGGGGGATCCCTCTGGAGACACCAGCGCCCCGGGTGCGTGCTGTGGGGTTGTACAATTTGGGCAGCAGGATGCGGAGAGGGTTCCCCTGCCCTGCAAAAACAAGGGCAGGAGCCACAGCATCGCCTGTGGCCATGTGAGCACTGCCCAGGCTTTGGCTGGCTGCTGTCGGAGCAGCTGCCAAGCCGCAGGAGATCCCACCATCCCCATTCCATGGTAGGGACATTGTGCTGGGGCATGCTGAACCCCGCAGTGCTGCCTTTGGGCTTTCAGGGGGCTGCAAGAGACTTGCTCTTTCTGAGCAGTGGCTGGGTGCAAGTTCTGTTGTCCCTTCTCTCTCCCTCTCCCCTCCTGCTGCCCCCACGCTCGTCCCACTATGGGTCTGTGCTGGAAGAACCCCTCCTGCCCTGGGCTGAGGCTGTGCACCAGCTCAGAGGCCACTGAAAGTGTTTTGAAGGACACAGCCGCCTCCCAGGTGATGGGGATGGAGGAGGAAGCCATGCTTTGCCCCGAGACTTACTCTGCAGAGCAGAGTCCTTCCATCCTGGGTGGGGTGGGGTGTGGGTGTGGGTACGGACCTGTCTGACCATCCCCATCACCAGCTGCCGGAGCAGAGCAGCGCCCTTCTCGCTCTGCCCAGGACACCCCATCCCTCCTCCTCCCAGGAGAGGATGGTTCCCATTGCCATGTCTGAGTCACGGACTTGTTCGATTTTCAGTCCCCACAGCCTTGTTCCCAGGAGAGCAGGAGACACGAGGCCCTGCCCCGCTGGCTCAGGTAGGTCTGCTGGTCCCATGTCCCTGGGAGGTGCACGGTCGGGGTGGTGACTGCATCCAGCTCTGTCCATGCTGGCTTGGCAGCAGGAAGGATGTGCCCTGCTTGGCACCCCTGGAAGCCCATGTCCATGGAGGCAAACTGGAGATGCCACGGGTTGTATTTATCTGGCCTTTGTAAATCCTGTGTGTTCGCAACCCTGCATTGCCTGAGCAGCATTCACGTGGTTCCCCTGGCATGTATATATTGTATTAATGAGACAACAAAGGCTCCAGCTGATAAAGGGCTTTTTCTTCAGCTGGCTTTCCCCAGTCTTGTGGTAAAGATGCTCTGAGATTGTTTCTAGAGAACTGAAGGGGAATTGGAGCCTCCAGCACAGAGGACAGCTCTTGCTTGGTCTTTGAAGCCCCTGTTTCCCATCTGGCTGGGCCTCCTCTCCCTGCCCTGGTGGCAGGACACACGCTGTCTCCCAGAGGAGTCATGGTCTCACCCTTGAACCTGTCCCCAGTGAGGAGGAGCCCAGCATGCTCGTGTCTGGGCTGGGGGGAGGGAGAAGGGACCCAGCCCAGCACTGGGGTTGGGCTAGAGAAGGACAGGGAGGGACGGCAGTGGGCTGGGGGTGAGTCACTGTCCCCAGGCTGGGAGGAGATTTTCTCCTCAGGGCTTTACCTCCTGAGAGCATCCCTGTGTCCCCACAGGTTCCCACCCTCAGGGCACATCTCCAGGCTGCCCCACAGCTGCTGGTGAGGCTGTGCCTTCCTCTGGGGGCTGATGGCCACATCACAGAGCCACTGGTCCTGAAGGGCCTCGATCTCTCTCCATCCCCGCAGGCAGAGTCTGCAGCCCTGGGCTTGCTGCATGAGAGGAGGCCGGGGGCAGCCCAGCTCTGCGAGGGTGCCTCAGGCTGCCAGGCAGCACTGACCAGTGCCCAGGCACATGTGGCAGAGCTGGAGAGCCAGGTGAGCCCCATTGCCTGCTGGGGGGGGGACCATGGGTGATCCAGGGGGAGGAGAAGGGGCCACACCTGCTCCAAATAGCATCAGAGGGACAGGGAAGAGAGGAGAAACCTCTCTGTCCAGAGGTGCCTATGGCCACCAAGTGCTGCTGTGGGAGCTCTGTCCTGGCGTGGCACAAGGACCTTGTCCCCCGGTGCCTGGCAGGTCCAGACACTGGAGCTGGAGCGGACACAGCAGAAGCTGTTACTGGAGAGCCTCCAGCAGCGGCACCAGGAGGACTTGGATCTCCTTGAGAGCACCCACAGGTACCAGGCGCTTGCCTGTGCTCCCCTCCTGTGTCATGTTCCTGCCTGCAGACCTCTGGGGTGGGAGTGCTGGGACACTCCCCAAATCCACCCCTGGGGCAAGCAGGCACAGAGCCACCTCCGTGTGGAGCTGGAGGGGCAGAGAGCAGCCCCACAGGTGAGCCGAGGTGGTGGTCACCTCTGGCCAACACTGTCCCATGGGTGACAGGGAGAAAGGGCCAGTCCCATTGCCAGCATGTCCCCAACCAGGGCACCTCACGGGGCAGGAGCAGGGGGATTCAGGGCTCAGCTGCAGAGAGTGAAGCACCCCGTGCCTCAGTTTCCCCATGCACACAGTGACACCAGCCTGCTCCCTGATCCCCGTGTGCATTTTGGGTGGCAATTGCCAGGTATTGCCATGAAAACAACACTTAGCCCTTGCCATGACCTCTCGGAGCAGGAGCCAGGTGAAGGTGGTGGAGGAGACCTACAGGCAGCGGGAGGAGAGGCTGCAGCGGGAGAAGGAGCGGCTGTCGGCTCAGCTGCTGCTGCAGAGCCAGGATGCGGAGCAGGCGCGGGCAGAGCTGGTGGCACAGCACCAGCAGCGTGTGGCTGTGCTGGAGCAGCAGAACGTGCTGGAGATGGAGCGGCTGCGAGAGCTGCAGAGGTGAGAGCGGCCCACGCGTGGGGCTGGTGCCCTCGGTCACAGCAGAGGAACCAGGGAACAGTCTGGGGACACGGTGAAAGGAGAAACCAGGCTCTAGAAGCACTGGGCTGTGGGCAGCTTGGTGCCCTTTGGAATGGGATTTGCTTTGTGGGTGGACACAGGGAGATCAGCCTGGAGACATCATTTCAGAGTGAATGCTTTGTGTTTTGAAAGATGCTGAACCTGGGGTTTTATTTCTCCAGACCCCTTCTAGTCGGGTCAGTAGGCCACTGATGTCCACGTAGTTTGGGTCAACAAGAAGTCAGTTTTTGGTAGAGAAGCCTGTAACTCCCAAATGTGATCCATCCCAGATGCGGATGCTCATCAGTGGGATGCCCTGTGACAGACCATGGCAGCTCAGCTCCCTTGACTGCTTCTCAGCCCCACAGCCAAGCCTCTTCGATGATGCCTGTCACAGGGAGCACTGGTTTGTAACAGCCCGGGGTGGGCTCCTTCCCCATGTCCTGCAGGGCCTCTGTCCAGGAGATGCGCAAAGACTACGAAGAGCAGCTCCAGCGGCAGAAGCGGCTGAGAGAGCAGGAGATCAGTGCCGTGACCAGTGCCACTTCACACACCCGGTACTGACTGGCGTTGTGTCCCCACATTGGTCCCTGGCTGCAGCATTCTCTGTCCTGATGGGGAACCAGCCTCGGACCATGGCAGCAGGGCACATCCCCTCTCCCACCCGCTGCCTCCAGGGATGCTGAGCTCTCTCATATCTCTCAGCACTCCCCTAGGCAACAGCTACGTCTACTGCTCTGCTAGGACCCAGAGAGGCTCGGGGCAGTGCTGCCCGGCCTTTGGCCCACCACATGTCCCTCTTGTCGCGGTGAGATGAAGTGTGTCCCACAGGGCTGACCCTCCCCTCGCTTCTCTCTGCAGGTCTCTGAACAGCGTCATCGAGCAGATAGAGAAGTGCTCCAGCGACCTACACGACCTCTCGCAGAAGGTGGAGGCCATGCACCACAGCACCTCCCAGGAGCTGGCCATGGAGGCACAGCAGCGGGACAGGCAGCTCAAGGGTACATCTGCTGTTCCTCTGTGCTGAAATGGCTGTGGGGTCCCCACCAGGGCTGGGGACACCCAGAAAACAGGGAGAAAGTTGGGCTCCGAGTCAGCCAGAGGCTGGGAGCCCAGGCTGGCAAAGCCCTGCCTGCCTTGGTCACTGGCCATCTCAGGGTCTCCCTCTTGCAAATTGGTGTCCTGGGGACGCGCAAAAAGTGATGAGCACAGACACGAACAGCTTTCCCATGGATATGGTGTGGGCAGAGGGGGTTTCATGGCCCTGTGACTGTCTCTCCCCAGAGGTCCAGAACACACTCTTGCAGCAGCAGAGGGACATGAAGGAGGAGCGGAGCCGATTCCAGGAGGCAGTTGCCAAAATGGAGGCCAGGCTGGGCGAGCAGACTCGGCTGCTGGAGCAGGTGAGCCCACACTGTGCCCTTTGCCCAGGTCAGCCCTCCTGTCGAGGTGTGGCAGGTATATCTTGCCCACAGATGCCATTCCCTGGCCTGTAGGCTGGGAATGGCATCTGTCTCCTCTCTGCCCACACCCAGGAGCGATGGAGGGCAACAGCAGAGCAATCCAGGTTGGAATCACTGCAGCACTCGCTGGAGGAGCAGCGCCGAGTCATGACCCAGCAGCTCTCCATGGAGCGAGCAGAGCTGGAGAGGGCGAAGGTGAGATGGGTGGGCAGGTATCTCCAGGGGCTTC
>VZRW01002883.1:0-14788 GCA_013398125.1 Aegotheles bennettii
TGATTCTATGATTCTATGTCTCTCTTCAAGCTGGAGACCTGCAGAACCCAAACCACTAGAAAAATATGGACCAGAAGGAGAAGCAAAGGGCATTGTCCCATCCCACCAGGCTGCACCACAACATCCACCTAAGAAGAGCTTTCCACTTCTACCTCCTCATCCTTGCCTGACTCCTCACCCAACCTCTTTGACCCAACTCCCACCTTCAAGGGTGGTGGTACCAGCCTGCAGCAGTGTCAGGCTGTGGCAGCCAGGGATTAAGATGTGCTGGCTGCAGGTTGAGCTCCCAGCATGTCTGCCAAGGGGCTCTTTCCCGTGAAGTCGGTCACGAAATCTTTTCCTCACCAAATGATGAGCCTAAAACTCTTTGACAGTGTCCCTTGAAGGCACTGTCAGCCGTGATTGTCTTGGACATTGCACCCCAGGCACAGGCAGCCTCTTGCTGATTTGGGATGATAGAGGATGGGGCAAGGAATGTTTTATTTTTTCCTGTACCTCCTCCATGTGTTTGCCCATGCAACTTTGTCGTGGTGAGGGATCACACCAGAGGGCTGGAGCACCTCTTCCATGGAGACAGGCTGAGAGAGTTGGGGTTGTTCAGCTTGGAGAAGAGAAGGCTCCAGGGAGACCTTAGAGCACCTTCCAGTGCCTGAAGGGGCTCCAGGAAAGCTGGAGAGGGACTGGTGCCAAGGGCAGGGAGTGATGGGACAACGGGGAACGGGTTCCAAGTGCCAGAGGGGAGATGGAGATGGAGATGGGATGTGAGGGAGAAATTGTTTGGTGTGAGGGTGGTGAGAGCCTGGCCCAGGGTGCCCAGAGAAGCTGTGGCTGCCCCTCCCTGGCAGTGCTGAAGGCCTGATTAGATGGGTCTTGGAGCAACCTGGTGTGGTGGGAGGTGTCCCTGCCCGTGATAGAGGGGTTGGAACTGGATGATCTTTGAGGTCCCTTCCAACCCAAACCTTTCTATGATTCCATGACTTACTGCACACCAGCCTATGAGACACCCTGCCAGCTCCCAAGAGGCTTTACAGAACACAAACCTCTTAGCATATGGTTGTGCTTTCACCAACTGATGTGGCAGGAGTGCAGGTCCCTGCATGTCCATGCCCGGGCAAAATACTCATTAACACAAGTGAGGCATTTTACAGTGACACTGCCTACTGTTCCCTGAAGGACGATGCCTCTTTGTCAAAAGCAACAGTTTTAGATGGGAAAACACTAGTGTTGGGAAAGCTTCAATGGGAAGGGCTTCAGTTTGGGTCAAAGACAGTCTTCTGGCTCCATATCCCATCTTCTAAAGTAGCTAAGCGTGTCCATATGGGAGTGGGGTGCGTCTCCCATACCCTGGCATGTATGCAGAAGACAGGGACCAAGAAGTAGGAGGCAGTTTTGCAGGTGTAGACAGAGCCTTTCTGCCCCATCTGTCACAATTTAACCTTCTTGGCCCTGTTTTACAGATGCCGCCAAGCTGAGGAAGGCAAACCAGATCTCTTGTCCCATCCAGGATCTCCATAGCATTGAGGAGGTTCTTGTTTTAGCTTGGAGAAAAGGAGACTGAGGGGTGACCTCATCCATGGTTACAAATATGTAAAGGGTGAGGGTCAGGACAATGGAGCAAAGCTTTTTTCAGTGATGACCAATGATAGGACAAGGGGCAATGGATGCAAACTGGAGCACAGGAGGTGCCATGTGAATCTCAGGAAGAACTTCTTTCCTGTGAGAGTGCCAGAGCACTGGAACAGGCTGCCCAGAGAGGCTGTGGAGGCTCCCTCACTGGAGACATTCAAACCCTGCCTGGATGCGTTCCTGTGTGATGGACTCTAGGTGACCCTGCTCTGGCAGGGGGGGTTGGACTGGATGATCTTTTGAGGTCCCTTCCAACCCCTAGGATTCTGTGGTTCTGTGTGATTCTGTGAAGTCCACACTAAACGTCCGCCATGGATTGTCCATTGGCTGACCATGCCATGAACCCTTGGCATTATCCCAAACTCATCTTGCACTTAAAATTCACACTCCCATCTCCAAAATGCTTCCAGGGAATTGAGGGGCAACACATGGGCTGATCAGAGGGGCTTCCTACAAGCGGGCTCTGCAGGAGCTGGTCTACCTTCTCCTCCATCCTTTGGATCAGGCTGCGCCAATTTTGATGAGGTTTTTGTAGAGCCCAAGGAGGGGGAGCAATTTCCCTGTGAAAGCCACTGAAGGGCAGGTTTCATCTCCTGAGCTGGCTCTCAAACACAGAGCAAAACCATCCCTGGTTCTCCCCCTGCTCATTAACGCACGACTGGGAGAGAGGAAGGAACTTCCTAATGACTCACGGGCTCCGGAGCCGGGAGCCGGAGCTTTTGTTGTTTGTCACATTGGAGCTGGTTTCACCTTTGATTCCTCTGATGGTAGGAGGGGACTGCTGACAGAAAGGGCTGAAAGCAGCCATAGGCAGGAGAGGAGATGAAGGCCCAGCCTAATGCCTTTTCTTTTTGTCCTGTGCATTTGAAGAGCTGGACTGGGTAATCTGCAGGTGTGGACAGCATGAGACACCTCGCCTTTGAGTGCCTGTGCAGATGTAAATTGGGGAATTCAGAGGCAGGAGAATATTTTTTACTCTTCTTTTTAGCGTGCTGTTAATTGAAGTGATTGTCAGGGAAGGACTGGAGGTAACAGATACCTTCTGCAATTGCTGCTCACCAGTGGTAAAACAGGCAGAGAACCTCCCTCTACTCTTCTCTGTGAGACCCCCCCTGCAGTGCTGGAGCCAGCTCCTGGGTCCCCAACATCAGAAGGACATGGAGCTGTTGGAGAGAGTCCAGAGGAGGCCACGGAGGTGCTCAGGGGCTGGAGCAGCTCTGCTCTAGGGACAGGCTGAGAGAGTTGGGGGTGTTCAGCCTGGAGAAGAGAAGACTGTGGGGAGACCTTAGAGCACCTTCCAGTGCCTGAAGGGGCTCCAGGAAAGCTGGAGAGGGACTTTTTATGAAGTCATGGTGTGATAGGACAAGAGGATAGGGGTTCAGACTAAAGGAAGAGAGATTCAGATTGGAGCTGAGGAAGCAATTTTTTGGTGTGAGGGTGGTGAGAGCCTGGCCCAGGGTGCCCAGAGAAGCTGTGGCTGCCCCTCCCTGGCAGTGTTGAAGGCCAGGTTGGATGGGGTTTGGAGCAACCTGGTGTGGTGGGAGGTGTCCCTGCCCATGGCAGAGTGATAGAACTCTATGATCTTTAAGGCCCCTTTCAATCCAAACCATTCTATGAAAACCACCCACATAGGTCAAAGAGCACTGGAGCAGGTAATTTACGATGGAAGATGCAGCTGTGGATTTCACACCAGTGTCACCACAGGTTTTGAGCATCATTCCACAAGTGCAGGAAGATGAATAATGTCCTCCACCACACCTTGTAATCAGTTGGTGATAAGAGCTGACAGCCAGTAGAAGAGGTGGGTTCCGATTATATCCAACATGATTTGCAGGATGACAGAATCACAGAATTGGTGAGGTTGGAAGGGACCAGAGTGGTCATCTGGTCCAACCTCCCTGCCTAGCAGGGTGATCCTAGAGCACATGGGACAGGACTGCATCCAGATGGTTCTTGAATATCCCCAGTGAGGGAAACTCCACAACCTCCCTGGGAAACCTGTTCCAGTGTGCAGGAACTCGCACAGTGGAGGAGTTCTTCATGCTCAGGTGGAACTTCCAGTTCCTGAGTTTCTGCCCCTTGCCTCTTGTTCTATTGGTTGGCACCACTGAAAAAAGCCTGGCTTGATCCTCTTGAAACCCACCTTTCAGATATTTATACATGTTAATGAGGCCCCCTCTCAGTCACCTCTTCTTGAGGCTGAAGGGTTGAATTGAGCTTTAGCTATCTCTTCAATCCATTAACACCCCCTCCACTGCTCTGGGTATGGGACTGGCAACCACCACGCATACAGCAGCGTGATGCTTTGGCCATTGTAGATCCTCCAAAGGGTTTGTATGTGCAGGTGGCACCTAACTTCTCACAAACCCATTGCCTGACACACGTGTGCAGGCTGGACATGACCTCATTTGGGACAACCTTGGATCTGCCCATGCTCCCCCACAAGATATGTGTCCACCCCTTGCCACATCAATCTGATTTTTGAGCAGGGATCTGAACTCCATCCCTTACCCACCATGGGCTATCCTGTGAGCATCTGCTCTCACCGACTGCCTCCAGCATCATCTTTTAATTTCTTCTTTGGTTCCACAAGTGAACCTAAAGAAAAAGTTATGTGCATTGCTTCACTTAATCTCTATTTAGTAGAAAGAACATCCTAGTGATTTTAGTGGGACTTTTTAAATCCATGTAGGTAGGCACTGTATCATCTTTCATAACAGGTTCTGATCACCTTATCATACAACCACCCAGAAGACGGAAAGAAAAGTTGACTTTCAACCTGGAGATATGCTTCCATCCCCTACTGGCTTTCTTTGGTTTATGGAGAGAGCTCTTCTAGAGTCATCCATGGAGTTTCCTTATAATCAACCTCACACCTTTTAAAAAAGAGCTCTCTCTTGGCTTTCAAGTGAAAAATAGGTGAAACATGGGACTTGAAGCAAAAATGTTGTGGCCATGTTTAAAGCCTTATGGAGACCAGCTGAGGGCACTGGGGTTATTGAGCCTGGAGAAGAAGAGACTGAGAGGAGACCTTATTGCCCTCTACAACTACCTAAAGGGAGGTTGTAGTGAGGCTGGTGTTGGTCTCTTCTCCCAAATTGCTGATGACAGGACGAGAAGAAATGGCCTCAAGTTCCATCAGGGGAAGTTTAGGTTGGAGATTAGGAAGAAGTTCTTTCCTGAGAGGGTGGTTGGGCACTGGAATGGGCTGCCCAGGGAGGTGGTGGAGTCACCATCCCTGGGGGTGTTCAAAAAACGGGTTGATGAGGCACTTGAGGCCATGGTCTGATGGTCTGATGGTTAGGAATATGATGGGATAAAGGTTGGACTTGATGACCCTGGAGGTCCCTTCCAACCATAATGATTCTGTGATTCTATGATTCTATAAACCAGTGACTATTCTCTAACCTGGAGACAAACCTGCGTGGTCTGCTCACATTTGTACAATCAAACCCCTCAGCCACCAAAATGATGTGGCAACACCCCAGATGTTTTATTCCAGATGGTCCCTGGCTTTGGCTAATTTCCACCCATGCCTGGGAATTGTCTGGAGAAAGCTAATTCTCAGAGCACAAAGCTGTGGCAAGAGCACACTAACAATTTCAGTGTGGACAGTCTGGCTTCAGCCCTTTTCCACATTCCCACGTTCTGCTGAGTTTTCTAGCATAAATGCAGTCAGACTGTTCCTCCAAAACATTGAATGAAAATTATGAAGTGATAGCTGAGGTCTGGAAAGTCCCAGTTGTACAATCACTTTATTTTCTACAATTCAAAAAGATACCTCAATGGGTACCTTTTACTCTTAAGTGGCTGGGCATGTTCCTCCCCATCACTGAGCAGATGTCATGGTCTATTCCAGATTCACCTGCCTTCCCTGTGTTTCTCATAGCTGATGTGCTACAAAAGCACATATTTAAATTATAATATGTATATCCATTGGGTTTTTTCATTGCAAACCAACCAAACCTTGCAGTGCTTTTAATGTGCTTTGTTGTTTTTGCAGACGTTATATGATTTACTAAAGCATTAATTTCCTATAGCCAAAGTTATAATGTGATACGAAAATAAAATTGATTTTAAATTACCATGGCAAGCTTGCAGAAAGACTCCCATTATTCAGCAGAATGGGTGAAGGCACTGCTGTTTTCACAGCTGTGAAGGAAAATACGTTATTTAAGATCACGAGTGGCATTTAAGCTCTTGAGTGGCATTTCCAGGCTTTGGTGACACCATTATGGTGGAGTCCTTTTATTGAGGAACATGCTCTTAAGAGACCTTGATTGAGAGCAACCCAGCCCATGCAGAAAAGCCGTGTTACAGCAACTTGGTTTCCTTTGTGCTTCATTGAAATGAAGCTGGTGGGAATGGTGCTATGGCAATCACCATGAAGATCACCAAGATGACCTGTGACCAGCAGGTTGAAGGAGGTGATTCTGCACCTCTGCTCTCATGAGACCCCACCTGTAGTGCTGGGTCCAATTGTGGGATGCCCAGCATAAGAAGGATGTGGAGCTGTTGGAGAGAGTCCAGAGGAGGTCACAAAGATGCTACAAAGGCTGGAGCAGCTCTGCTCTGGGGACAGGCTGAGAGAGTTGGGGGTGTTCAGCCTGGNCAGAGGGGTTGGGACTGGTTAAGCTTTACGGTCCCTTCCACCCCAAACCTTTCTATGATTCTAGGATCAGATGAGCCCTTCTGAGCCCTGACACATTATTATTTATGTAGCAACGTGGTTCCTGACATTGGTTTTACCTTGATCTGCCTAGCCCAAACCAGTCACCCACATCCAAATGGCACCTCTTTGGTGGTGGTTTCCAGAGTATGTGGATCCATTACCTGGATCCTATGGGATCCAGCTTCTCAGCTTCTATGTTTTGGCTGCAAATGCTCTAAATCTGGGGCTATTTCTGCTTGGGTGCCTGCACAGAAGTGTTGAAGGCCAGGTTGGATGGGGCTTGGAGCAACCTGGTGTGGTGGGAGGTGTCCCTGTCTATGGCAGAAGAGTTGGGACTGGATGAACTTTAAGGTCCCTTCCAACCCAAACCAGTCTGGGATTTGTGATCTCTGACTTTGTTCAGTGTAGCACTGGGATTTCAGGCACAGCTTTGCCTCCTGGAGACTTGTCCTTGATGTTCTTGAAAGCAAGGATTGCCCCTTCTTTGCGACCACCTCTTGGCATGGACAGCTGGCCTCAGCCTGGCGCTTCCCAAACCAACACTATTTTTCACTTGAAGGCTGGCATCCTAATTTAACTTTCACCAAGGGTGGCTGAAGCCAAGGGAGAAGGAGGGAGGGCAGATTGCAAAGCCCAAGGGCTCGAGCTCAAACACAAAATCTGCTGGAGCCGGGGTGATGTTTGATGATGCTGGGATGCACTGGGAGTGCAATGAACAAATAAGCAGTCTGTGTAGTGAGGAAAATTGGAGCCAAGGACCCCCCCTAAAGCCATAGCGATGAATTGTGGGATCCCATCCTGAGGGATTTACCCTTCTTGAGGAATGAGCAGGCTGCCAGTGGCCTGGGACAGGATCCTGTGCAAGACCAAGGCTTGGTGGAGGCAACAGCTATCTCAGACTGGCTTAAGCTGGCGGAGTTAGAGATGCTTTCTCATGGGAGAAGGCTGACAGTATTAAAAGTCTACAATAAATCGACATAAGGTGTTATTACATCCTGTCTTTTCTGGTTTATGAGAGCACATTGCACTCTTGCAGCTATGGTGTAGCTGCCTTGCTGTCTGGAGCCCCTCCCCCAGCTCATCCCATTCCCAGCAAGTGCTGGGTGTGCCCACCCTGGTTGGAAGGCTCCGAGGGTTCAATCTGGATGTGGCCAGATTCTGCCTGTTGGCCTCAGGGCCAGAGAAGAACCATGAAATGTTTAGTTAATTACTTTATATGAGGCCCTGGAGGCTGGAACAAAGCTCAGCAAAAAAAACCAAAACCCAATTCCTTTTCTTGGCCCCATAAACGACACGAGCCCTGAAACTGCTCGTTCCTCACCTAATGCTTCTGCTCCGTAAACATGGTGTAAGGAAAGTGCTTGTTTGCACTCGAGGAGCATGCAGGGACTCTATGATTTGACGCAAATAATTCATGGGAATGTTTGCTCCTGCCACGGCGTGCTGCAAGGAGGAGATGAAATGAGACAGATCATTTTAATTCCCCGTTGCCGTGGCTGCGTACGGAGGCTTACATGCAGATGTTGAGAGCACCCACAGCAGTAAGCTATTTATTGATATCATAACCCGTTCTAATCCAGCATGGATTCTAGGGCAGCGGGGAAAGAAAAGCAGTTACACAACGGGATGAAGCCATGACCAAATGGAGGCAGGGTGACCTCAGAAATGTGTGTTTTACTGCATAAGATCATGGGCAAATTACCCTGTTTTTCTACATTATAGGGATACTTCTCTGAGGGCTAGGTCCTGGTGATGATGGCTTCAGAATAGAAACCAGTGGAATGGCCACAGAATGTCTAGTATGGGCCAGGGATGCTGGAGCATAACCATGGAAGGAATCACAGAAGCACAGAATCCTAGGGGTTGGAAGGGACCTCAAAAGATCATCCAGTCCAACCCCCCTGCCAGAGCAGGGTCACCTAGAGTCCATCACACAGGAACGCATCCAGGCGGGGTTTGAATGTCTCCAGCCAAGGAGACTCCACAGCCTCTCTGGGCAGCCTGTTCCAGTGCTCTGGCACTCTCACAGGAAAGAAGTTCTTCCTGAGATTCACATGGAACCTCCTGTGCTCCAGTTTGCATCCATTGCCCCTTCTCCTATCATTGGTCAGGAACCAGTGGAATGGCCACAAAATGTCTAGTATGGGCCAGGGATGCTGGAGCATAACCATGGAAGGAACAGACACAGTCCTACATAATTCTCTCTTTCTGTTTCCCCTCCTATGCAGTGTCACTCAGCAGTTGACATTCTAAGTTGTCTCGGTAGAACTTGACATTAATTTTAGTTAAAGAATAGCAGTTACTGCAAAAACCCACTATATTGTTTTTTGGTTGCCATTTTTACTGGTGTTTGTCACTCCTGAAGTGTCCAAACCTCAGCCCCATCATGCTTCTTCCTTGCTCTATCTCCCCTGCAGATCTCACCATTGCAATTTCTGGACAGTTAGAGAGTTTGGGTCACTTTGAGGCCAAAACTGATCAGATTGACCTAATTTACACACAGGGAGGGATGTGACAAGGCAAAACCCTAAATTTACTGATGTTTATCAATTGAAATCAAGTCCTTCTGTACTTAATCTTCAACTCTTCAGATTTGGAGATTCCACTGAATAGGACAAATCTCCTTTGCATCACTGCTATGGTTCAAATCCGTTCCTGAGAGTCCAGGAGCTTTGGTAGGCTAATGGAAAAAGAATTGATGTCAGACACCAAATCTCAAAATCAGTAGTACCAGGCCCTGCTCAGACAGAGTAAATTTATTTATCTTCATGTGCTTTCTCACAGGCATGTAGAGGTGGAGTGTTGTAGGACATGTGTGCAGAGGCAGGTGACATAATCTCATTATGCTTTGAGAGGTCCTGACCAGACTCAGAAATGACTGACAAGCCTCACCAGAGTCTTAGCACCATGTTGTGCCCAACGTAGTAAACTTGCTGAGGGTCACTCCTTCAGGCAGGTGTCCCCTGAAATCATAGAATCATAGAATCATAGAATCATTATGGTTGGAAGGGACCTCCAGGGTCATGAAGTCCAACCTTTATCCCATCATAATCTACTCTTTCAGACAGGTTTCCCCTAAGGAGAAGTGTTTTCAGCTTCACCTTCCTTTCTTGCCAGTCTGTAGAAGTACCTGGAGTGGTTTATCAGCCTCAGACCTGACCCCTGTAACAGGGCTTGGAAGGGACCCATCTGGGTGAACCAAAGCCAGCTGACAGGAGACAGTGATGACACTGGGGGTGGTGGTATCAGAGGGGGCTTTTTATCCTCCCTCCTGGTCATGCACAAATAAGGATGGGGCAGTGGCAAGAATGCATTTGTTCTGGGCTGTGGTTTCTGGCAGGAATCTTGGCCTCACCTGAACCATCAGCAAAGATCCCGACTCACCCAGATTCCCAGTGTCCACCTTCCCTGATGGCTGAGACAAGACAGCATCGGTGGGCAATCAAGGGTCAGGTTTTGGCTATTCCACAAGCTCCCTCTGTGACCGTAGGCAATTTATTGCCTCTCTCAATGCCTCGGTCCCCTGCTGTTAATAACACATCCTTCCCTTTGCTGTGTTTCTGTCCTTGTCAATTTAGATTGTAAATCCTTTAGGGCAAGAACTGTCTCTTACTATGTGTGTGCACCGGCCTCAGTCCAATCAAACTCTGATCTCAGCAGAAGTCTTTTAACATTGCTGCAATAGAAATAATAGCCAGACCTGGAAGCCAAGACTCCTGGGTTCGGTGCCCAGGTCTCTCAACCCTGCATTGCAGCCAGGAAAAAGCGATTTTATGTCTTCCTAGAATAAAGCATCTCCATAATAGTGGTCAGAAGGACGGGCTGAATGAGGGAGGGAAACAGGATCTATTTATTAATAACTTTAAGGTAGGGTTGACTGGGTGCAAGAGTTGAATAACAAGTTGTGGAGAATGGATGGAGAACAGCCCCAAGGAGAAGGACTTGGGGGTGTTGGGTGAGGAGAAGCTCCCCATGAGCCAGCCGTGTGCGCTTGCAGCCTGGAAAGGTCTAATGGTCCATGGTCTAATGGTCCATGGGCTAATGGTCCAATGGTCAGGAATATGATGGGATAAAGGTTGGACTTGATGACCCTGGAGGTCCCTTCCAACCATAATGATTCTATGATTCTATGAAAGCTCCCGGGATCCTGGGCTGCATCCCCAGAGCGTGAGCAGCAAGGCCATGGGGGGGATTGTCCCCCTCTGTTCTGCTCTGTGTGACCCCCCCTGCAGTGCTGGGGCCACCTCTGGGGTCCCCAACATCAGAAGGACATGAAGGTGTTGGAGAGAGTCCAGAGGAGGCCACGGAGATGCTCAGGGGGCTGGAGCAGCTCTGCTCTGGGGACAGGCTGAGAGAGTTGGGGGTGTTCAGCCTGGAGAAAAGAAGACTCCAGGGAGACCTTGGAGCACCTTCCAGTGCCTGAAGGGGCTCCAGGAAAGCTGGAGAGGGACTGGTGCCAAGGACAGGGAGTGACGGGACGAGGGGGAACGGGTTCCAAGTGCCAGAGGGGAGATGGAGTTGGGATGGGAGGGAGAAATTGTTTGGTGTGAGGGTGGTGAGAGCCTGGCCCAGGGTGCCCAGAGAAGCTGTGGCTGCCCCTGGCTGGCAGTGTTGAAGGCCAGGTTGAATGGGGCTTGGAGCAGCCTGGTGTGGTGGGAGGTGTCCCTGCCCATGGCAGGGGG
This sequence comes from Aegotheles bennettii, assembly GCA_013398125.1. Classification (NCBI taxonomy): domain Eukaryota; kingdom Metazoa; phylum Chordata; class Aves; order Caprimulgiformes; family Aegothelidae; genus Aegotheles; species Aegotheles bennettii. Next base: position 10,981 of record VZRW01002883.1, read on the forward strand.
GTTGGAACTGGATGACCCTTAAGGTCCCTTCACACTCAACCCATTCTATAATTCTATAACTAGTAAGAGTTAGATCTGACTTCCTGCAGAACTGCTCACTGGTGCTAAGGAAAACAATGGAAGGGGTTGCACTTACTCATAGGACTGATCCAACACCAGAGCAGTGGCTTTGTGGACAGTGTCTCGACTCTACTGCATGACTGCTGTCCTACTCCCTCATGCTTCCCAACCTTCTCTGTTTGCTGCCTTAATAGACAAAGATGTTCAGAGAGATGTATTCTGCCCATGTACCACTCTCTGTTGCCTAAAAACCTCCCAAGCAAGCCCCCAAACCTCCTTTACATTCTGCTTCTCCTTTCTAAGCACTGAACGGTCACATCTTTGTCAAAGGGCAGAGCTGGTGACAGGAGGACTAGCAGCCCTGGAGGTTGCAAGGACAGAGGGTTTGGGTTGTTGTGGCTTGCAGGGACGTGCAGACTCTGCTGTCAGTCTCAGGCCAGGGAAGGGCAAGATCTCCAGGCATGAGGCAAGCAAACTGGGTGGCTCCCCATGGGCAAAGCATAGATGGAGAAATTAATAGCCTGAGGAGGAGGAGGAGAGCCTCATTTCTTGTCTGGCAGGGTGGTGCTGACCTGCCTGGCCTGGTGGCCTGCTGAAGTAGATTCCCCCACTGTGCTGAGACATGGGACCTCCGTTCAGTTGTCCAAACAAGGAACCCAGTAGAATCATAGAATCATAGAATCATTATGGTTGGAAGGGACCTCCAGGGTCATCCAGTCAGTACCACTCAAGATGCTGTGGTTGTCCCAATGTGCCCTCAGCTGTGGGTTTAGAAGGGCGCAGGTCTTCTTCGTGCCTGATATCCTACCTGCCAGCAGTCCATGGATATTTTGATATGCTCTGAAACAGTTCCCAGATGCCTATGAGTCTTGATCTCCAACTTCTTCATAGATGCCTTGAAGAAGTCAGCTGGGGGATTGTGCATGGGATTGTCCCCCATAGGGACTTTCATTGCAAGGCAAGACTCCTCCTCTGGGTTGGGAAGGACATGGAAGCCATGGGACAAGGTCTAGTCTAGACGAGAGTTATTTAGTTTGTGTCACCTTCCCAAGGCTGTGTATTTGCTCCACAAAGAAAAAGAAGGCCAAATAAAGAGATGGCTGGAACAAAAAATGTCCCAGCCAGCTCTGGGAGCTCCTACTAAAGCTGTCAGATGGAAATGCATTCAATTTTAGTGTGAACTTCACTTCCTACAGGAAAATCCTTTCCTACCCATTAGCATGATCCTTGGCACAGGCCCAGTCTCCATATCCCCCAAGCCTTTTCCATGGGGAGGTGTGTGCATCCAACGCAAGTGAGTCCTCAAAATGGCATATCAAAAATTATAGCAAGGAGGTGGGAGTCATCTGATAGGAAAAAGTGATGCCAAGGAGGTGGGAGACATCTGGTATCAGCCATCAGATCTCAGCTAGTTGTCTGGACCCTTCTGTAGTCAGAGGAAGAAGACAGGAAATCTGGAGGACGTGGTGTAGACACCTTTCCAACCCAAACCATTCTATGATTCTATGATTATCTTGGGATGGAATTAATGGTTTTCTGGAAATCTCTCTCCTTCCGTTGATAAAAGCCAGAACCAAGATGATGAGTTTAAATTAGCTTTCCCACTTCTGGACAGCTGAAGGAAGAAAGGAAATCCCATTCAAGCAGACTCAGGTGTACTTCTCTGGCTGCAGAAAAGCTTTTTTTTAGGCACATTAACTCAAGATTTAACACACTGGAGGGAAGGGCTGGCATCCAGAGGGATCTGGACAGGCTGGAGAGATGGGACCATGCAAATAGCATGAAGTTCAACAAGGGCAAGGTCCTGCACATGGGTCAGGGCAATCCCAAGCACAAACACAGCCTGGGTGGAGAACAGATTGAGAACAACCCCAAGGAGAAGGACTTGGGGGTGCTGGGTGAGGAGAAGCTGCCCATGAGCCGGCCGTGTGANGCTGGGGCCACCTCTAGGGTCCCCAACAGCAGAAGGACATGGAGGTGTTGGAGAGAGTCCAGAGGAGGCCATGGAGATGCTCAGGGGGCTGGAGCAGCTCTGCTCTGGGGCCAGGCTGAGAGAGTTGGGGGTGTTCAGCCTGGAGAAGAGAAGGCACCGGGGAGACCTTGGAGCACCTTCCAGTGCCTGAAGGGGCTCCAGGAAAGCTGGAGAGGGACTGGTGCCAAGGGCAGGGAGTGATGGGACGAGGGGGAACGGGTTCCAAGTGCCAAAGGGGAGATTGAGATTGGATGTAAGGGAGAAATTTTTTGGTGTGAGGGTGGTGAGAGCCTGGCCCAGGGTGCCCAGAGAAGCTGTGGCTGCCCCTGCCTGGCAGTGTTGAAGGCCAGGTTGGATGGGGCTTGGAGCACCCTGGTGTGGTAAGAGGTGTCCCTGAGTGCAAAAGGGCTCTGTTGAAGATGTCCACTGATATCTGGTACATCCCTTAACTGCAGAGAACTTCCCCTAAGCTGTGGCCAACAGCAGCTGGGTAGCAGGTTTCAGGGTGGACAGGTCACTTGCCCATGGGGCCATGGGAAGAGCAGGGTCTCAAAACCAGGAGACCAACTGTGACACTTCAGATAAGCTACAGAGACCTGGCTGGGGAGAAGCAGCTGGTGGGAGGGGGTTACCCAGTGAGGACCTGGGGAAGCAGGAAGAAAGGACATTTGGGGCTAGCAGTGAGACTCCTTGTAGCCAAAAGAGGACATCCCTTTGCTTCTCAGCTGATCCTGGCATACACCAGTGTTTTTTCATTTCAACCCATAACTGCAAAGCCCCCAGCTGTATTTCCTTCAGCTCCTCAACAACCACGACATCTGCTCTGCTCCTGTTTAAGAGCAGACCCCTAGAGTGCAGGAATCTCTTCCAGGCTCATCCCAACAGGCAGTTTTCCCAGCCAATTCCGCAGCATCTGACACACAACCTGAGCTTACCCAGCTGCCCTGGCCACACGCCTTCCTTCTTTGGGAGGACAACCTCCATGTTCTCCTGGGATCCTGCATGAGGTTAAATCCTCCCTCCAGGAGGCAAGATCAGAGAAGGCAGGAGAAAACAGAGCCAAGGCCAGTGCCAGCAGGGGAAGGTTGCATGTTTGCACTTCAGAGAGGCATTTGGGCAGTAAATGACAGAGGCGCTGAATTATTCCACAGGAGAGGGAGGGGATGTGAGCACAGGAGGGGAAAATCCATTCATTCATTACAGAAATCAATAGCCCCCACGTGTCGTTTAAGCTCTCCTTCCCCTGGAGAAGTGCAAGATGGAAGAGACCTCTACTTGCTTTGCTGATGAGAGCAGAAACTCTGCCCGGGCTCAGCCAGAGGAAGGTGCCTAAAGAGATTATTCAGTGGTGACTCCTGAGTCACGTCGAGATCAATGCGTTCAGCAATTTATTGGTGCTGCTGGGATATATCTGGTCTAAACATTTACGATAGTCAATGTTAATGCAAACATCCTCCACGCAGTGCAGGGCAGCTGCCTGGGCTGTATCAGGCATGCAAGAGGCATTCCGTTGGGCTGGAGAAGCATTTTGAGTAGCAGGAGGTCGAAAGGACGTGTGTGAAAATGAGAGGCTTCCTTTTCTTTTGTATTAAGCACACACCTTGCACTTCCAGAAGGAGACAAGGAGCCCATCCAGCAGGGACAGGGAGACAAGGAACTCCAGAATTGGCAGTTGGACTAGATGATCATTGTAGGTCCTTTCCTTTCCCCTTTCCCTATTCCTTTCCTTTCCCCATTCCTTTCCCCTTTCCCCATTCCTTTCCTTTCCCCTTTCCT
>VZRW01002883.1:15364-32206 GCA_013398125.1 Aegotheles bennettii
CCATTCCCCTTTCCCCCTTTCTTTCCCCTTTCCCCATTCCTTTCCCCATTCCTTTCCCCTTTCCTTTCCCCTTTCCTTTCCTTCTTCCTTCTTCCCTTCCCCCTTTCCTTCTTCCCTTCCCTTCCCTCTCCCCTTCCCTTCCCATCACAAAACACCAGCCCACACACCAATTCCCCCCTAGCTCGGGGACAGTCACTTAACCTCTCTGCCTCTATTTCTGCACCTAACGGTGCGTGAACACCAGTCCCTGGGGCTGGGCTGCAGGATCCCATTCCTCCCAGCCCAGATGCTGCTCCCTGCTCGAAAGCTCCTGTGACCACATTTGTGTCACTTGGATAAATGGTCGGCCGGTGTGAGGAGACTCAGCTGCACCCAGAGGGTGGTGGAGCAAGGACATGGTCAGGTGGCTTCACTTTTGTTAAGCTCCAAGCAGAAAGCTCCTTTTAAATTAGTAGGAGAAGAGGAAAAAAAAGAAAAATTACTGCAATACTGGGTAATGCTGTACCTGGGCTGTTTCTTCTCCTGAACATGACCGCTTGAAAGTAGTCCTCTTCGTCATGTTATTTAGAGTCAGTCTTAATTAGGAGCTACCTATTAAATGAAACAGCTGCAAGTGCAGCCACCCATAGGCTCCTGTGCAGCTTGACTTGCTCCATTGTGTTATATCCTTCCCGGGAGCCCCCAGCAGCTGGGAGAAATACTGCAAGTAGGCAAAGCTGATGGCAGGCTGGTGGTTAATCATGGGACTGGGAGGAGACTTCTGAAATAACCACAAGTAAAGCAGGGCAGGATGCTCATGTGAAGTTCCAAGGGGAAAGGGGTGTTTATGCAGGGATCAGCACAAATCATAGAATCATAGAATCATTATGGTTGGAAGGGACCTCCACGGTCATCAAGTCCAACCTTTATCCCATCATATTCCTGACCATCAGACCATCAGACCATGGCCTCAAGTGCCTCATCAACCCGTTTTTTGAACACCCCCAGGGACGGTGACTCCACCACCTCCCTGGGCAGCCCATTCCAGTGCCCAACCACCCTCCCAGTAAAGAACTTCTTCCTGATCTCCAACCTAAACTTCCCCTGATGGAACTTGAGGCCATTTCCTCTCGTCCTGTCATCAGCAATCTGGGAGAAGAGAACAACACCAGCCTCACTACAACCTCCCTTTAGGTTGTTGTAGAGGGCAATATGCTGAGGTAAGGGCTCCTATAGATCCCAAAAGTGCTGTGTCTCCTCTCCTGTTGGCTCACTCCATCCTGGTGGCCTTTGCAAAGCCCCTGGGAGGGGATGGTTTGGCTCGTTTGATCCTCTTTTACCCAATGCCTCAAAAGCCCTGGGAGCCTGCAGTTTGCCAAGCTGCTGTTGTACTTCTATCCCCCTTAAAGAACAGAGTGCGTACGCGCTTCAGAACCCTCTGGCCAGGAATAGCTGATGAGTAATCCAAAGTAATAAATATTAAAGAGCTGGGAAATGTTAAAGTGCACGGGCAGCGGGGCTGACACGCACCGTGGGTGTGAAGTGCAGAGATCCTCTTCATGCACCCCGGGCAGGCATTGCTTTTCATCCTCTTGTGAAGGAGGAAACGTAGAAATAAACGTTGCCATTATTTTTTGTTAATCATGTATTAAAAGACATCATGTGTTTGAGTGAGCTTGTGACCTCATGCCCCATCCCCTTTATGGGCCTGTTATGGGTCCAAGCAATAGTTTTCCTTGGACCAGAGGAGATACAGCCAGTGGGAAGAAGGAGATGCAACATTAAGCATCTGAGGAGCCTGTGTGGTGATGAGGTCTTGTTTCCCATGAGATTGCGTGGCTAAAAGATTGCAGATTTGGATTATACATTTGGGTTGAGCATAACAGATTGCCCAGAGAAACTGTGGATTCCCCTCGCTGGAAGTGTTCAAGGCCAGGTTGGATGGGGCTTGGAGCAACCTGGTCTGGTAGGAGGTGTCACTGCCCATGGCAGAGGGTTGGAAGTGGATGGTCTTTAAGGTCCCTTCCAACTTCTCTGATTCTATGATCTGTTGGTGGGTGCATTGAAGGTGAGACGTGGTGGTTCATGGATGTCATCCATTGTGGCCATCATGAAAGATCATTGGAGTTGAGACATCAACTCTTGGGTCCTGCAATCACTCTGAATTCCTCCCTGCCCCTCTCAGCTGTTTCCCAGGAAGAGCTGACTGGTGACAGGAGTCAGATGCCATTACTGGGATGGAGTTTCCTTCCAGTGCCCAGCTGATACCAAACATCCTTGCTCTTCCCACCAGATATAACGATATAAGGACCATTGGGCAAAGACACACAGCCCCCAATTCTTCCACCACCTGGCTAGAGCTGAAATGGCCATGAAGACCTATTTATCCTCTGTTCTGGTCCCCATCAGGGTCCATATCCAGGTGCAGCTGGATATGTGGTGAGATGACAAGGGTTAAACTCTTCCCTGGCAGGCTGGGAGGACGCCGTGTGATTTCTCCGAGCCCTGTGCACCCAGAGAGGAAGGCAGGCCCTTGCTAATGTATGCACAGCTTCTGTGAAGCTAAAAATAGCTGGGATCTGAGGCTGTTCTTCCAGGATTTCACAGGCGCTCACCCAATTTTTAGCTCCTTCTTCTCAAAGGGATGGCAAAGCAAAGGCGACAGCCTCAACCCTCGCGCGGAGCCACCACGTCAGGAGCTGTGCTCCAGGGATGCCTTTGACCCCCATGGCACAGATGAGCAATGGAAGTGCTGCTGAACATATAGTCCCAGGTCTGTGATGATCCCTTGCAAGTCTAGGGTAGACCCCAGCATTCCCAGTTGCTGCTGAGCAGCACCTGGAGGGTTTGCTGGCCCCAGGGAGTCCAGAAGCTTTGCTCTGCCGTGGTGTGTGCCAGGACGGGGATGCAAGTGGTGGGGAGAAGCTGCAGCTGGCAGCAGGCCTACAGCTCTGACCCTGGCAGCTCTACAGCAGGCAAGGGCTTTTTTTTTAGCCTCACCAGGTCCTCAGGAATCAGCCCCCCTTTTCCTAGGCAGGGTTTTCTCTCCTGAAACTGGTCCTGGCTGGTATTTTTCTGGTGTGCAGTTAAGAAGTCCCCTTTCACCAGCAGTCTCTCCTGCAACACCCACCTCCTCTGCTCTATAAAGCCACCATCCACAGGGGTTAGGAGAGGCTTTGTTGTATGGGAAAATCTTGTCTAGTGCTTTCAGGTCCTGCTTCAACATCATTTGAGGGTGGTTGGGCACTGGAATGGGCTGCCCAGGGAGGTGGTGGAGTCACCGTCCCTGGGGGGGTTCAACAAACGGGTTGATGAGGCACTTGAGGCCATGGTCTAATGGTCTAATGGTTAGGAATATGATGGGATAAAGGTTGGATTTGATGACCCTGGAGGTCCCTTCCAACCATAATGATTCAATGATTCTATGATCATTGACCTTGATGGCCAGGGAGAGAATAAATACTGTAAAATTAGTGAATGCTGTCCTAGAATCTGTATCAGTTCCCTCATCTCCCAGTGGGACATGAGAGCCCCTCGACTTCCCCAGCACCTGGGAATAGGAGATGTTTCCCTCTGAGCAATAGGACCAGCTCCCAGTCATTCTCTGGGATCCCCATAACTTTTTCAGGTTTTAGACCATAGGCAGCCTACTGTCTCTGTCCAGATCTTTGACCTGCTACCCCAAACTGGTTTCTTAAATGACTCAGCAAGTGGAAAACCCTTGGAAGAGAAAATCACCACATTATATCTCCATTTTTCCATTTCCAGGGGGGTCACAGCTTGGTAAAGCCATTGCTTTCCCCTCTTCTCCTCTGCATCCTCTGCCAAGGGATCTTGGAGGCTTGCAGGCAGCCATGAGGAGATGAAGATGTGTCCCTGTCTTTGACTGGCCTCCCAGAGCAATGCAAAATTCTCATCTCCTGAGATACCCTGTAGCTCTGGTGAGTCCACATGATGCCAAATCACCTCTCAAGGCCATCTGGGTTAAGTGGCACAATGTGGCCCATCCTGTAGAAAGGGTAAGGTGACTATTCCCATGTGTCACTGTCACATCGTGCCCTTGAATATTCACATTTTGGGAACCCTCAGGCATTTTTCTGGATTTGCCCTGAAACTTCCCTCACTTGGAGCTGAGACAAGTAAATCAAACGACCTCCACTTACTTTAAAGGCCTTTGGGTCATCTGTTCCTGTAGGGTTTACTGGACTGGGACCAGCTTTATTTCCAGAAGGAAGGCCCTGACATTCAACCCTAATGGCTCAAATACACTTGAAGCAAAAATTCAGTCTGAGTTCAACTTCTTCCATTCTATGTTAAGCCATTTAACAGCTTTGATTTACAACAGAAGGCTTTGCCAGAGGCCATGGCACTAGGTGTCGGAGTATACTTTAAGTAAATAAGTATGTGTAAAACGGGAAAGAGACTGGAACTTAAGTATTCATCACTAATTTAGGGGGAATCTGTGATAAAAGAAGGCATTTGGCTCAGTGCTTGGATGCGAGACCATCCCACATGTGATAGATGCTGTGATATGTCTCTGCAGCACCCATAACTTTGATACCCTCTCCAGCAGCCCCTGTTACCCTGCCTGCTCCTTTGCACAGCTTCCCACATTAAAATCAAAAAAGAGCATTTATACTTTGGTGCTGAAGAGGTCTTTGGGGTTTTTTTTCTGTTTTAGGACTCTACACCTCACAAAATCATTGACAAGTAAAAAACATAAACATGATTTCTACAAGCCTGGCTCAAAACTGTAGTAGCTCCCACAGTCTAATGGTTAGGAATATGATGGGATAAAGGTTGGACTTGATGACCCTGGAGGTCCCTTCCAACCATAATGATTCTATGATTCTATACAAGGTTATTCTCTGATGCTGTATTGACTTACTGAGAAAAGATCTGGAAATAGGGATTCTGCAGCCTGGGTATCCAGGGGAGTCCCACAGCCCATGGGATGCAGGCAAAGACAGACTACCTGGGCAGAGCTCCTTGCAAAATTGGGGTTGTAATGACTATACCAACAACATTTTAGAATGGCAGAATTGTGGAGTTTTGATTGGAAAAGACCTTTAAGATCATAGAGTTCAACCATTAACCTAATTCTACCAAGTCCACCACTAAACCGTGTCCCTCAGCATCACATCTACACGGCTTTTAAATCCCTTTTTAATCCAGGGATGGTGATTCAGCCACCTCCCTGGGCAGCCTGGGCCAGGGATTGACAATCCTTTCAGTAAAGAACTTTCTTCTAATATCCAACCTAAACCTTCCCTAGCACAACTTGAGGCCATTTCCTCTTGTCCCATCACTTGTTCCATGAGAGAAGAGACCAACACCCCCCCCCGGCTCCAACCTCCTCTCAGGGAGCTGCAGAGAGCAGAAGGTCTCCCCTCAGCCTCCTTCTCTCCAGGCTGAACACCCCCAGCTCCCTCAGCCACTCCTCATAAGTGGAGTGACCACAGTACTCAGTACATCATATCTATTTTTAGAAATAAAGAAATGCTAGCCAGGCTCTGGCTAAGCGTGGGTGTTTCAGCAACAACCCAGATTTGGGAAAGTCTGCAAATCAGTGCCAGAAAGTGAGGCTTATGATTTATTTCTCTTCTTCTGGTTATGATGTCCCAGTCAGAGACAACTACTCTGTGGCTAGGAAAGGAGAATAGTCACAAAGATGAATCCCAGAAGCATCCCCAAGGTTGAGCAACACGGATACGGGCAGCTCACCATTTTTGGTCTCTGAAGCTTTAGCTGCAGTGATGCCCTTGCCCCAGTTTTCTGCCCTGTGCATCTGCTGGGGGTTGTGACCCTGGTATCTGCCAGCAGGATGAAAAGCACACCTGCAGCTCTGCCGTGTGGGCTTGCAGTCCCAAGTATCTGCTTAAACCATCAGTAAAAAGGGAATTGAACAAAGACAGTGGACAATGTCCTCAAGGAGGTGATATAGGTGTATGTCCCGTTCAGCTGGTGTTACAACCAAAGAGATCATTTCATAGAATCATAGAATCATAGAATCATTATGGTTGGAAGGGACCTCCAGGGTCATCAAGTCCAACCTTTATCCCATCATATTCCTAACCATTAAACCATTAGACCATGGCCTCAAGTGCCTCACCAACCCGTTTGTTGAACCCCCCCAGGGACGGTGACTCCACCACCTCCCTGGGCAGCCCCTTCCAGTGCCCAACCACCCTCCCAGTAAAGAACTTCTTCCTAATCTCCAACCTAAACTTCCCCTGATGGAACTTGAGGCCATTTCCTCTCGTCCTGTCATCAGCAACTGGGGAGAAGAGACCAACACCAGCCTCACTACAACCTCCCTTTAGGTAGTTGTAGAGGGCAATAAGGTCTCCTTTCAGTCTCCTCTTCTCCAGACTAAATAACCCCAGTTCCCTCAGCTGGTCTCCATAAGGCTTGTTTGCCAGACCTCTCACCAGCCTCATTGGCCTTCTCTGGACTCGCTCCAGCACCTCAATGTCCTTCCCATCCTGCGGTGGAGGAGCTGGGAACATTACTCTGAAATTCCCCATCCCAGCTCCCTGTTTTCTGTATCAAAGCCCCCCAGATTATAATCCACGTCTTAAATCAGCCTGGAAACATCAAAGCTGCAGGAATTGCATCCTAAAAATCCTGCAGCATCATTATTTTATTGTCCCTCTCCAACTATTTATGGAATTGGTTCCTTTCAAGGAGGGGTTGATTTGTAGACTTTCTTTAAATAGTGAAAATGATCTCGGGCTGAAAATCATTTCTGCAATGATTGTGGTTAAATGCTGGATCAGATTTCCCAGACAGATTATGGAGTCTTCATCCTTGGAGATTTTCAGAACTCAACTGCACGAGGCCCTGACCAACCTACTCTAACTTCAAAGTTAGAGGGAAGCTTTGCTCCAGAGCTCCCTTCTAGCCTAAATTATTCCGTCACTTTATGATAGGAACCTTCCCAATATACAAAATAAATCAGATGCCTCTTTCGTGGTTGGTGTGTAGTAAAGCCATCTGTGCTTTAAAACAGCTTTAAACTGGCTTAGAATACAGAGTTATTGCAGTTTCTTGGGTACAATGTAAGACTGGCACTATCATTCTTTCTAGTAGATATTTCTGTCGCAAGTAATATTTTGCAAAAAGCCAGACGTTCTGATATAAATAGATGGTAAAGTATCATCCCTTCTCAGATACGTGCATCTGAAGAAAAGGGTTTTGAATTCACAGAAAGGCCAGTATTTTCCCTGAAGCTGTGGTTACCAGGTCTGTGAACTGGGGGTATTCAAAAAGTTTGACTTGACCTGACCCTTTGTCTTTAAAGGGAACTGATCTTGGCTACTGGTTTTGAAAAATCTCACTCACAGAGAAGTTTTCAAGCAGGGATAAGGAAATAATAAGCCAACGGGAATGTCTGGATGCTAGAAAACATGAAAAGTGATTGAAGCAGGCACCGGCACTGTTTAACTCAAAAAATGTTAATATAGGCCAAGTAATCCAATATTCTCACCCTGATGAAATCACCATTGTGTAATCTTGTTGTGAGTGACTCCTAAGCCTGATCCTGGATCGTGGTGATGTTGTGATGAGTTGGAAGGTGGATGAAGTCTCTTATTGAAGTTCTAAGTTTGGCACCAAGTTGATGATAAACTCTGTGTCTGAAGAAGTACAGTGTCCTCCATGACCTACAGAATTGGAGAAGAGGAGACTGAGAGGAGACCTTATTGCCCTCTACAACTACCTAAAGGGAGGTTGTAGTGAGGCTGGTGTTGGTCTCTTCTCCCAAATTGCTGATGACAGGACGAGAGGAAATGGCCTCAAGTTCCATCAGGGGAAGTTTAGGTTGGAGATTAGGAAGAAGTTCTTTACTGAGAGGGTGGTTGGGCACTGGAATGGGCTGCCCAGGGAGGTGGTGGAGTCACCGTCCCTGGGGGGGTTCAACAAACGGGTTGATGAGGCACTTGAGGCCATGGTCTGATGGTCTAATGGTCAGGAATATGATGGGATAAAGGTTGGACTTGATGACCCTGGAGGTCCCTTCTAACCATAATGATTCTATGATTCTATGGTTTTGGCCCAAGATTACTAGCTGTGGTGGACTAACCCAAGTCAGGAACCCTTCCCCAGAGGTGGTTTGGATGCAGCCACCTTGTTTTGGAGGAGTTTGATGCCGTAGAATGGCATCAGATGTAGCCGTGGTGTATCAACACCTGGATGGGGCCGCACAGTTACTACTTTGCTACTCGAACTAGGAACAATAATCATCCACCTGTGAATCCTTATCGCTAACTTGCAACTTTATAACAAAGGAAAAATCCCCAACAAATGTTGATATTGAGCACATTAATTGTGATGGCAACTATAAGTTTGATTTTGATTTCTTTAATAGACAACATTTTACTTGCATGCTCCCCTGTTGCTCGAGCGCTGCATCTTATATTCCTTTTATATCTGTTAGAGTGAAAATAACTCATTAAAAATAAAAAAAGCTGGGCCAAAGCTGCAGCTGGTGTAAATTGCTAGAGCCCTGTGGATGCCAGCTCGCTCCAGCTGAGATATGGCCTCACCTAACCTCATTTTAAGGCTCCGTTCAGGCAGCCTCTGCTGCAAGCCTTCCAGCCAAGCAGTTACACATGTCCTCATTTCCTCCCTTTCAAAGACTGGGCTTTTAATCTGTAAACACCTTCTAGTGCATAAAAATAATGGCCCCTTGCAAGACTCAGCAGGAGTGCCTGCAGAGGAGACAGCAGGAGGGAGAGCTGACTAACCTGCCCCATTCCACCCCTCTTCTTCTATGAGTGAGCACCAGGGAGAAGGTTGGTACATGGGATGATGAGGGAGATGGTGTCCATCCATATGGTGTGCATTGCTACCATGACACCTAGGACCCCACCTGCAGTGCTGAGTACAGTTCTGGGGCCCCCAACATAAGAAGGATGTGGAGATGTTGGAGAGAGTCCAGAGCAGGCAACGAATATACACAGAGGGCTGGAGCAGCTCTGCTCTGGGGACAGGCTGAGAGAGTTGGGGGTGTTCAGCCTGGAGAAGAGAAGGCACCGGGGAGACCTTAGAGCACCTTCCAGTGCCTGAAGGGGCTCCAGGAAAGCTGGAGGGGGCCTGGTGCCAAGGGCAGGGGGGGATGGGCCGAGGGGGAACGGGTTCCAAGTGCCAGAGGGGAGATGGAGATGGGATGTGAGGGAGAAATTTTTTGGTGTGAGGGTGGTGAGAGCCTGGCCCAGGGTGCCCAGAGAAGCTGTGGCTGCCCCTGCCTGGCAGTGTTGAAGGCCAGGTTGGCTGGGGCTTGGAGCAACGTGGTGTGGTGGGACATGTCCCTGCCCGTGGCAGGAGGTAGGGACTGGATGATCTTTAAGGTCCCTTCCAACCCAACCTATACAGTGATTCTATGATTCTGTGATATAATCATGCCACCATGGCAAAGTAGGGTTGTCTAGAGAGAAGCGGAGGAGGTTAATGAGATGCTGGGGATGGTGTTGTACCTGTTGCCCTCCTGGTCTTGTTAAATTTTACTCATCCAAAGGGGCATGTAAGGTGCTGCAAGTGTAAATTGCAACTTACCCAGCAGAGTTAATTTTCTGAGCTCCTTCTTTCCCTAGAGGTCTATTTCTGGCTTCTCAAGCATGCTGTCCCATTTTTCAAACTAGGATTTTCTTCTCTGAACACGGTAGTAGGCTTGGGTGTGCTTGGTCAAGAGTTTCCCAAGCTGGAGTTGCTGGGAGTGCTCTGAGTATCGCAAATTCTATTCCCTTCCTTCTTTTCATATACCCATAGTAGCAAATCAGGTAATTTCAAGGTCTGTCCATGGGCACCATAAGTTCATCACACTTCTATATTGTTACTATAAGCATTAGATTGGTCAAGGCTTACTAGCACTCTCCCAAGTAATCATAACCTAGCCAGGGTTCAGGGCTTCACAGGGGCCAGGGATCTTTCCCAATACTGAGTCTTAAGGTAACTACCTGATTTTGGAGGATAAGAGAGTTCGTTTCTGTGGTTAGTCTTGGTCCATTGGCCTCAAGAAAAGTGATCAGGCCCCTGTGCTTTGTTGACTGTTGTAGGTATAGTCTGAGATTCCTGACCTTGGTCAGCTTGGTTGTGTGGCACAGGCTATCAGGACTCTTCTATCTTCAAAACGTAGCCTGTGATCAGGGTGGCAGGACCAACCCCCTCACACATCATCATCCTCTTCATTTTAAACCAGTCTGTTGCCTGAAGCATCTTCCTACACGTTCTGCTGGTGATATTCAGAGCCACCTCTGTAAATCAAACAGTGCCAAGGCACAGGCACACTCCTGTAATAGTTCACCCTGTTAAATTGTCAGCACAGTCTCTGGCAATTTTGGCCAAGGCCAACTAGGATGGATGTAGCCATGTGGAGTTGAGTCGTGCCAGCTGGCCAAGGACAAAGGCTGGTCTTTGGTCTGTTCTGTTTAATGGTATAGACAGAGCCTCTGACTCCATAATCCTATATCTGGACTTTTCTGCTACAATCCTTGCTGAGACAGCTGAACAGCCTCTGTCATCCACATGAAGCATCTTTTTCCATAGTCGATATTTTTACAGTAGAAACATCTCCTCTTCTCCCTCCCGTTGGCATCCTAGGGCTCTCTCCAGAGGTTATTTGGCCACATGACTGGAGCCAATGGCTTTGGCTCCTTAAAAAACGTGCTTTGGCTCAGGGACAGCAGTGACTTTGCCCCGTGCAGTTTGTGTGCTACTGTGACATACGTAGTAAATAAGCGTGAGGGTAATTATACCAACAGGAATTCTGGGAACCCTGCCAGAACAGAGGGGGGACAGCCAATCCTCTGTGCATTTAAAGAAAATCGCCTCAAATCCCCCTCCCAACCTCAAATTAGTCCTATCTCTAGGAGCCAAGATGGGACTTTGAACTAAAAATACATGCGTGCACACAAACACACACTCTCTTATATAAAAATAGCCAGCATTCAAAGAATAAAAAGCCCAAAGTTAGGCTCCTGTATCCAAAATTAAGCTCTTAAATAAATAAATTAGCCTGATTTTCAAAAGCACGGGGCGGTGAATGGCTTTCACTGACATAAGAGGAAGCATCGTGTTGCTAAAGATTGAAGATCAGGCCCTGAATATGGATTTGAAAGTCTAATTATAGAACCCTGTTTGTCTCCTATAGCATCCTCGTAGATAAGCTGATAAAGTATGGGTTTGGTGATCAGGTAGTGAGGTGGATCAAGAACTGGTTAAAGGGAAGAAGTCAGAGAGTTGTAGTCAATGGGACAGAATCTAGTTGGAGGTCAGTAACTAGTGGAGTCCCTCAGGGGTCGGTACTGGGACCGGTGTTGTTCAATATCTTCATCAACGACCTGGATGAGGGTACAGAATGTATCCTCAGCAAGTTTGCTGATGACACTAAGCTGGGAGGAGTGGCTGACACACCAGAAGGTTGTGCTGCCATTCAGCGAGACCTTGATAGGCTGGAGAGTTGGGCGGGGAGAAACTTAATGAAATTCAACAAGGGCAAGTGCAGAGTTTTGCATCTGGGGAAGAACAACCCCATGCACCAGTACAGGCTGGGGGCTGACCTGCTGGAGAGCAGTGTAGGAGAAAGGGACCTGGGGGTCCTGGTGGACAGGAGGATGACCATGAGCCAGCAATGTGCCCTTGTGGCCAAGAAGGCCAATGGCATCCTGGGGTGCATTAGAAAGGGGGTGGTCAGTAGGTCAAGAGAGGTTCTCCTCCCCCTCTATTCTGCCTTGGTGAGGCCACATCTGGAGTATTGTGTCCAGTTCTGGGCCCCACAGTTCAAGAAGGACAGGGAACTGCTTGAGAGAGTCCAGCGCAGAGCCACAAAGATGATGAAGGGAGTGGAACATCTCCCTTATGAGGAAAGGCTGAGGGAGCTGGGTCTCTTTAGCTTGGAGAAAAGGAGACTGAGGGGTGACCTCATCCATGGTTACAAATATGTAAAGGGTGAGTGTCAGGATGATGGAGCCAAGCTTTTTTCAGTAATGACCAATGATAGGACAAGGGACAATGGTTGTAAACTGGAGCATAGGAGGTTCCATGTAAATATCAGGAAAAACTTTTTCACTGTGAGAGTGCCAGAGCACTGGACCAGGCTGCCCAGAGAGGTTGTGGAGTCTCCTTGGCTGGAGACATTCAAACCCCACCTGGATGCGTTCCTGTGTGATGGACTCTAGGTGACCCTGCTCTGGCAGGGGGGGTGGACTGGATGAGCTTTCGAGGTCCCTTCCAACCCCTAGGATTCTGTGATTCTGTGATTCTGTGACCGAGAACAACAAATTTCAGGTGAAATGTCATTGATTTTTTTTTTGTTTCTCCAAAGTTTGTCTACGCTTAACCAGTGTTAGTAAAGATGGGAAAAAAACCCTCATACCAGTAAATAAAATATCACAAAGAAATAGATCTACTGGAATAAAACTGCTTACAATGGTGCTGCACACTCGTGTTTGGGAATAGGGTAAAGCATTGCCCGTGTTACAGCTGGGTCAAATTTTATATCGATTAATTAGAGGGTATTTATTAGTTGTTGAAAGCTTAGCAGCTGGCCAAAATTATTCCAAGAGATTCCCAAGGTCATAATCCTATGTGGCAGTTGGACAGAGACAGGTTTGTCCTGCTGGGTCTTCCAGCACTGATCATGTTGGGCAGGGCTGGGCTTTATTGGTGTCAGGGAAGTATGACCACCCTGGATGGAGGACCAACAGCAGGCAGAGTGGGACTCACGTGTTTGTGTTGTGGTGTTTAGAGGCTGGGAACAGCACTGAATGATCTGGGTTCTGGTGCCAGGAGACTTTGGGAGAGCCCTTTTGGTGCTCTATGACTCAGTTTCCCCCATCTGTGGAAGGGGCACAATACATGTGACCTTTGCAATAGGCTGTGGACTCAACAGTCAAGAGAATTTGGTGTTACTGTCATCGCCGTTGTTCTGGCCATGGATGGAGACAGGGCATTATATTGATCCAATGCATTTTATGTCCTTCTCTGCATGCTGCCCCCATGAATAGGTAGCACGTCCTCTCATTGTGGCCTGTTAGAAACCTTCATGCTTGAACTGCATGGGTGGTAGTGAATCCCTAGTGATCAAGGAGAAATCATTGCAGGATATGGTGTCCCTTCTGTTGATTTCTTCTTAAGCTTTTTGAGTGACTCAGTGCCATTGTTATAGTTTGGTTCTACCAACCTGAAGTGCTCAGAAAAGTCAAGACAGTCTTAAAAATAACCAAAAACTGGAGGCAGGTGGTGGGGACAACAATGTGAAAGAGTAGAGGTCTGGAAAATGTGAGCTGTGAGAAAGGACTGAAAAGAAACTGCTTTTTTTTAACTCTGGAGAAAAGAAGGCTGAGGTTTTACATGGTAACTTTGTGCAAACAGGTAAAAGACTTTTGCCGGGTGAAAATGAACAAACTCTTCTTGTCCATGGCTGGGATGATGATACATTAGTGGCTTAACCTTCAGAACAGGAGTTTAGGTTCCATGTACTAGCAGGAACGGGAGCTCCTGGGAAGGGGAGTCTGTGCAGGAATTCAGGACAGATTCATTAAATAGCTCTCTGGAAGGGTTTGGCACAGGTGATGCTACTTTTGCCCATGGGCAGCACCTTACGGGCACCACCACCTTGGGTTTTGGTGTCCCTGTGTAGTTGATATTATGAAAACCAGTTGCATGTTCTTTGTCTCTGCTTTGTCCTTGAGCCATTACAACTGCCTCTCCCCAGCTTCACCTTTCCAGATCAACTGCATTTCTTTAATTGCTTGCAGGCATGGAGGGAAGGCAGGATTCCCGTGTCATCCTGCAGCTTCTGGGCTTGGGAGCTTCCAGGGAAATGCCGAGTAGAAGCGGTGGCCTTGGGCTCCTTGGGGGAGTGGGAGGACGACTGATGTCCATGGGAGAGCAGGTGGCTCCACGAGCATTTCCACCCCACTGGGGCTCTGCTGGAGATGTCACACCAGTCTCACCAGTGTCGTATGTGACTGGCGTAGCATTTTCTCGAGTGTCGAGCCCCATCTGGTGGCTTTCCTGCGTCATTTTTTTGTGTCCTTGTGTCATCTTTCGGGATTTTTCGTCTTCTGTGCTTGTGATCTGCGAACGGGAAGGACAAGGTGCTTGAGAAAGGGCAGGGCTTGCGGAGCCACCTCTGCTTCTCTCCCAGCTCCCTCTCCCTGGGTGTAATTTGGAGACACAGAGGGTGCCGAGGATTATGTCCTTTTCTCCTGCTCTTCCTTGCTGTGCATTGTCACCCCGAGTGGGAAGGAACGATCCAATTGTTTTGGCAAAACCCCAGTTTGTGCTGTGAGCCCCTCCCAGAGCCTCCAGGAGGCACTTCATCCCACCGTCATGCTGGCATGTGAGGTGGGACAGATGATGGGTCCCAGGAGGGGACATTTCTCTCTATTGACTAGCTCAGATGACCAACCTCAGGGTTGGCGTTAGGTGAAATGATTTCCATCCCCAATTTCAGAGCAGTGTTACAGCCACCACTGAGGATGAGAAGGAAAATGACCCAATATTAGGTGATTAATATCAGCAAGCATTAGAAAGGATGCTGTTGGAGATGCTTCCTTTCTTAAATGCCATGAGTCCTGTGACACCTGGGCACCTTGTTCTACCCTGACTCCATCAGCTCCATTGACGAAGGTTGGCCAAATGTTCCCTGAAGGGAAGTTGTGCCCCCAGGGTGAGGTTTGCAGGTCTTCTTGCACACCTGATGTAGAAACAGAGGCAATAGAGCAGTACCTGTCCATGCATGAAACACCTCCTCCTAGTCCAACGCTGCCCTCAATAGCTGACTGGTGGCAAGCTGTGACCTTTTGCATTTGTGGGTCTCACATGTGCTGAAGGTGAGCGTGGTGCCTCATTGCTCCACTTGTGATGAAATGGGGTCAAATGTTTGGGGTCCATGAGAGAAGTTCCTTACCAGACTGCTGAAGGGACTTAGACAATCTTATGAGGAGCAGCTCTACAACTACCTGAAAGGAGGTTGGAGCGAGGTGGATGTTGATCAGTAGAACAAGAGGAAATGGCCTCAAGCTGCCCAGGAGAGGTTTAGATTGGATAATAGCAAAAGTTCTTCCTTGAAAAGGTTGCCAGGCCCTGACACAGGCTGCCCAGGGCAGTGGTGGAGTGTCCATGCCTGGAGGGATTTAACAGACATGCAAATGTGGTCTTGGAGGATGTGGTTTAGTGGTGGCCTTGGAAATGCTAGGTTAATGGTTGGACTTGCAGATCTTAAAGGTCTTTTCCAACCAAAATGATTTTATGATTGGTCAAGCCACCATCAAGTGTCATGACCAGCTTTTGTCAAGTAGCTTCTCCTCTCCTCATTATGAGAAGAAAGTGATGGAGTTGTTTCCTGGTGCAGATGTTTCATGAGCATTTCCTAACCCCATGCTTCACATTTGGTTGGTGTAAGTGAAAGTTTTCCCAATTCTGCTATATAAAATACTACAGATGATGATGTTAGAGCTGTGTAGACGCTCCACACTCCATTTCACCCAGACAACATCCCTCTACCCATACAGCTTGCCCACAGCCCTGTCCCCCTCAGGTTCCAAAGTCTCACGCTCGGCTTTTCCTCCTGTTTCCTGCAGATATATCCGAACTATGTACCTGGGGATCCAGAGCCAGAGGCGGAAGGAACACCAGCGGCGTTTCTACTGGGCTATGATGTACGAATATGCAGACGTAAATATGTTGCGCCTCCTGGAAACGTTCCTCGAGAGCGCCCCTCAACTGGTGCTACAGCTCTGCATAATGATCCAAAAGAACCGTGCAGAAACATTACCATGTAAGTGCCCCCTCATCCCCTCTTCCCCATCCTCCCGACTTCCCCTCCCACCACTGATTCTCTGCTCAGCTGCCCATGGATGTGTTGTGAAGAGCCTGCCCTGCGCAACCTGGTGTGGAAAGGGCTGCCACTTGGGACAGATCTCATTCCAGCTCCATGCTGTGTTCACTGGGTAACATTCCTGCTCGTTCCACTGAGATAAAAAAGCACAGAATCATAGAATCCTAGAATCATTATGGTTGGAAGGGACCTCCAGGGTCATCAAGTCCAACCTTTAGCCCATCATATTCCTAACCATTGGACCATCAGACCATGGCCTCAAGTGCCTCATCAACCCACAGTGTCAGTCAAAAGATGAGATTCAGCTCTTCCACACCCAGTCCAGTCCAAAGACATGATGGTGTTATCAGGAGGAGGAAAGCAGTCTCTGCTGCTATGGCAAGTGTTGCCACCTGGCACTGGGCAAGTGCTCTGCCTCAGTTTCCCTCCTTACTTAAGCAGGAGGATAAAACTTTGGCCGGATTTGAATTTGTGTTGTGAGGACAAACACTTCAATGCCTGTGCACTGCTCTGATGGTCTAAAGTGTGGTATAAGGTGCTTGGTCTTATAGATAAAGGCTGAAGGACCTTTTCTGAAGAGTGCCTAGGAATTAAGACTCTGTTAATGGCACTGTGGTTCTCAGCAATTCCAAGAAAAAGAGGGGAAAAGGCAGTGGAGGGGACAGAGATGTTATAGTGCAGGTATCACTGCAAAGGTAGATAGATGAGCAGAGGCTTGGAAGCACCCACAGAGAAGAGTTTGCCCATTCTGATGTCCCTTGCTGCAGTGATGTCCTGGAGCATGAAGCATCCACCCTATCTGAGAGGTGTGTGCCCCTGTCCCAGCCCTGGGGTGAGCAGCTCTACTAGCCCGTGACCATGGGCATGCTGGCTGCCTAAGAGTCACCAGCTAGAGGGAGACATGTCCTTTCCAAGGACCAACAGCTGATGAGCTGGTGGGTTATTCAGCCCCTGCTCTATCCACACACAAGGGATGACACTTGGATATCCTGGGGTGTATTAGAATGTGGCATCCTGGG